>VDFB02029952.1:0-124964 GCA_007258455.2 Sequoia sempervirens | reverse complement strand
GGTAAAAGCACAACTGGATCAGTTAGGTCATCAGTCAAGTAGCAGAGATGAGTAGAAAGCATGCCAAGGATGAGATAAAATGCTTAAGTGGCATGAGTGAAGAGGAGGCATGCCTGGAGCAGCAAAAACAACATTTAAGTGGCAGGGATAACTGAATGGCATATCTGAGTAGTCATGGACAAATTTTGAGTGGCTAAATCAGTCTAAAAGCACTCCTGGTTTGTTATGACAGGTTTAAGTGGCAGAAACAGCATGTAGACGTGCCTGGGCTTTAGGAGTGTTCACTTTGGTAGCAAACATGAGTGATGGGCATAACTAGGTGCATATAAGTAAGAATTGGTGACAGGGGTAGCTGAAAAGATCACCTCAGCAAGCTAGGATCTGTTTTTGAGTATCAATCAGCATGAAAAAGTGTTCCTAGCAGGGTCTCCTTGTTCAGCAGAGTATTCAGACTCCTAAAATGGCAAAAACAGTGCTTTAAGTGGTTTGTAACAGCAGCTCTTCAAGTATGAATGACGAGAATTTAGACATCATCATATCCCTGCTTCAACATACATTTATCAGCAGTTGGATAGTCTGAATACTGGAACTTTTGTGCTTGGAACATCATATCCTTTGATCAATAAAATGAGATAGAAGTAAGGCAAACAAGGGCAGCATTGATGCAGTTTTGCAGCCGTAGGGTTTGTCTGAATTGCCAGACCTGTCATTTTGTTATCAACCAGTTGGTTATCAGCTTTCAGTAACCCTCATCAGATTTGAGAGTGAAACCCTAGAATTGGTAGGTGATTGTTTTCAGCCATCTTTGGAGAATTGAACAGCAACCTTTAGGCTTTGTTCATTGCAGATTTTGGTGACAGTTTTTGCATGTCTTTTGCCAGTTTCACCAAGTTTTGTCATACCTTCATTCAAGGGATCCACTAGACTTCAATCTTTTCAAAACCCTAGGGAATGGTTTTCCATTTTTTGCTGACTGGAACAAGCGGTTAGGAGTGAAATCATCCGCAACAGGACCTAGGGGTTTGTAACACTAAATTTTGTCTTGTTTCCACAAAAGGACATCAGATTCAAGTCACCAAGATTGTTTGGTGAAGTTGACAATGACTAAGCAGTTAGGGTTTCAGAATTATTTAGAAGATCCAACTATCTCAAAGCAAAGAGCTACATCAAAATCAAGAGAGCAATCACGCATCAAACTGCTATTTTTGGCCACAACTATTTCTGGCGACCACTCCTTTTGAGGTCCTACTTTCAGATAGAGGACTTGGGCATATTTTTAGGTTTCTTTAATTAGTTTTTGCTTTAAATTTCTCTCTTTTCTGCTTTTCAGAAGCTATAAGCAGTTTTCTTTAAAACAATGATTTTTGAGATAAACTAATTATTATCTTGAATTCTAAAAATTGAGTATTTGTAATCTTATAAATAAGTCCTTTGGATGCAAGAAATTTTTAATGATTATTGATGCTACACTTATGCTGCTGAAATACTGTTCAATTTGTTAACTCATGTCTACCTTACTATGTTAGCAATTTCATGAATTGAATAAAAAGTAGTTTATAGCATCAAGTTTTGCATTGACAATATCTATCTATGAAGGTTGCAGCTTTGCATTCAACATAGCTTTTCAATTTTTGGAACCATGTGTTGCTATTGGTCTCAGCTTTGCATTCAACATAGCTTTTTAATTTTTGGAACCATGTGTTGCTATCGGTCCAAGTAGTTTTAAATTTATCCTTTAAAATCTTATTTGCATCCATTTATTGGTCTCTATTATAGCCTAGTAAGGTGTTGATGTTATGTTTAGAATTAGCTGTTCCATCCATAAAATCTACAAAATATAGCTTGCAATACAAGAGTTTAACCAGTCTTATGCTTGTACCTGAGGCAATAAGAAAAAGTAGATAGTTATTTCATTATTGTAAAAGCCCACAAAGTAAAGTGTGATTAACTATATATTTTGCCTATAAAGCAAAGAAAGCACATGGAGAAAAAAAGAGGAAACATAGGAAAAAACATGGATAGAGGCTAGAGCTACCAATAGAGTTCTATGCATCTTTGCCTCTTCATCAACAAAGCATGGAGATTGTTGATGTGTTTTTTATGCACTTCTCAACACAGGCAGTGCGTAGGTGCGCTACCTCTCTTGAAAGAATATTTTCCACAATCAGATTGCAGAACACTAGGAGTACTTCGGCAGCACATTCTTCCTGAGGCTCGGCCTCATTTTGGTAGGCGAAAAGGCAGTAATTTCCCAATTTTGTCTCAACAAACAGCACTTCGTTGAGATTATTGTATTCCGTGATCATATATTTCATACAGGGCTCGCAGTCGATAAGGATTTGGTTGGGCAGCCCCTTCCATGGCAGCCACATGTGAGAAAGGTCTGTGGCAGTATATCTATTCAGTGCCTTGGTGAATTCCCTTCCCAAGATGATTCCATATGCATCGGGAATGTCCACCACTTGAATATCAATGATTTGTTGTATCTTTGGGTCTATAGCAATTTGCATTGGGATCCGATTTATTTCTCTCACAATGTCGATCTCTGTTTTATCCAGCTGGGTCACCTTCCTTCTTGAAGGTGTGGGAGTAATTCCAAGAGCCTTACACACGGCCAAGGTCATGACATTGGCAGACACTCCTAAATCGAGCAGGCAGTTGTGCAAGTTCTTCCCGAATATTCGGATGGTGGTAAGGAAAGGGGGAGTTTCCAACCTTCCTTGAAAGATACTCGTAGGCGTATCCACGTGAGCAACTTGACCTTTGTTCTTATCACTGCCTTTATCCTTGGTCTGCCTGAACAGCTGGTCCTTGGAAATCTGCCTATTACTCTGCTCTGGTTCTTTTTCCATTTGCTTACTTGCAGATTGATTTACGGGAACATCCTTCCTTTTCCCGGTATTATCCTGTATCTCCGCTTCTTGCCTAGGCTCTTCAAAGGTAACTCTCTTAGCTGATGTTTCCTGCGTTGTACTAGAGGATGGGGTCCCATTGAGGACCCTAAAGAAGGCGTGCCTTACCGCAGGGACTTTAAGAAGTTCAAAGGCAAACAAACTGATTTTTACCTTCTTGAATTCTTCTGCTACATATTCACCCATTTGCTCAATTTCCGAACTAAAGGCCTGACCTATTGCAGAGCTAGGAGGTTGGACTTTCGTTTGACTAGACTGATTTTGGGATTGGCCTTGAGGCTAATTCTGCACCTGATTTAGAGGCCCATTATTGTTAAGATATTGGACGGGTACGTGGGGAATTCCAGGGTTGTTGCTAGCATTGGGGTCAGGTGGGGTAGCGAAATTGTTTGGCGGAGTAGAGGTCGTAAAGGGTACACTTGCCTACCTATTTCTAAGAAAGTAGAGAGTTGATCTTTGATGGAACATGTGGACTTCATCTATGTATGGTTCTTCATCTATTGGACCATTATCTTTTGAATCGAAAAGCTGAGCCAGAGTTTGTTCGTTACTTACCTCTTGTACTTCTTCACTCTTAATGGGAGCAGGCTCGACTTCGGGTTCGTTATAGTCACCCTGCGGAAACGGCGCTTGGTTGACCACGAGGCAAGAGGAATCATACGGCTCAGATGGGACGATGTCCCTACAGCCGGCATTATCGACCGCATTCTGTACTTCTACTTGGAATATTTCGGCAGCTGTCTGGAATTCGGGGCAATCCAGCTCGGAGTGTCTGCTAGTTTTGTGAATCCAGCACCATCTGGACAGAGCTGCCTCGGCAAGGTACACTCCACTGGTTGTCTTTTCGTTGCTTGCTGATTGGTCAAAAGGCGTAGGAACACCTTCGTTATTGGGCCTTGTATTCCACGTGCAATTCTGCCTTTGAGAAGGTCTCCTTTCGGAATTTTGATTAACATTTTGTCCCCTATCATAATTCTGCCCGAAGGAGGTGCTTGCTTCTCGGTTATCCCTATTGTTCCTATTGTCTCAGTTATTCCGATTAAGATTGGCCTGGAAATTACGCTAGGAGGCCTGTAACTGATTATTTTGATTTTTTAGGTGCGTCATTTTTGTGGACATTTTTCTTATCATCTCCGTCAGTTCCTCTAACTTGTCTTTCTCAGTCGTGTTGCCCGGCTGCGACGCTAGATTTTGGAGAAAAATGGGCAGAGATGCCGGCTGGTTTTGATGTGCTGGAGGAAATTATGACCCTCGTAGGTATAATGGTGCCTAGGGCTGCTGTGAATACACTTGTTGTGGGGCAGCCTGAGAGTAGTGTTGTAGCTGAGGTTGCAAATATGAAGGCACCGGAGGCGCATAATTCAGTGGCTGCCCCGAATGTAGGACGATGGGCAACTGAGGTATCTGGTTCATAAGAGGGGTCTGATGAGCAAATGCCTGATTAAGCCCTTGAATCTGCATCGGGTGTGCCACTGGTCCCAGCGAGGGCAGCGGGCCGGAGATATTCTGCCCCAAATTTGCACTAGCAATAACAGCCTCTGTATAGGCCGCCACTAGTGAGGCAAGCGGCGGGCGCATCCTTTTTACCAAGGCCGATGTGAGACTATCCAATGCCGCATAGTAAACCGAGAGAGCTGCAACATCATTATGAAGGTATGGGTCCTGCAGCCTCGTAAAGGCCCGATGAAAACGGTCATTGAAGCATCCAATGGGTTTGTTGACCTCCCTCTTGACGGACATAAACTGCCTATATAACTCCGAGGGACTGATCAAGATCTTATACTTTTGCAAAAAAGCATTCTTCACTAGGTTCCACGAGGTAACAGACCCCCTCGGCAAATTGATGTACCAGTAGAAGGCTTCTTCGCCCATCGAATGTGGAAAAAGGCAGCACACAACGTCCTCATGATCAACTTGCATTTCGGTAATAGCTGTCTCGAATATTTTGATATGTTCTTCGACTGTCCTCTATGGGTCGTGAGGATTGAACTTCGAACAAAAGCCTTCCGGATTCTTGGGCATATCGTGATAAGCAGCGAAATGTATCGGCGAAGGATTTTGTGCCAACCAAGCCATGGCGAGAGGTGGAGGTGGTATCCATTGTTGAAGAACGGCAAGCTGGGTTTGGGCCTGCAATGGAACAACAATCTGGGACTGTGCCTGAGCCGCAGCCTTTTGAACTGTACCTTGGGCTGAAAGGGCCGAGGGAGAAGCAATCTCCTGGCTGCCGAAGATGGGAAGTGAAAATGCAGTTTCGGATGGTTGGATGGAAGACAAAGGCCAACTGAATGAGGGTGAAGGTGGTATGGAGGGAGAGGAAGAAACAGCGCTACTTCCCTTAACTCGTTTTGCCCTTGTAGGAGGCTGCAACTCTTGGAGTTCTCCCTTATTTGGTGTTGACCGTAGAACTCTTTGAAATCTTTCCGGGGAGAACGATCCAAATTCGATCCAGCTTCACTTTTAACCCTTCGCTTTGTATTCCCAATGTGCAGCCCTCCTTCTAGCGCCAGTTTTGTTGATGTGTTTTTTATGCACTTCTCAACACAGGCAGTGCGTAGGTGCGCTACCTCTCTTGAAAGACAATCTTCCACAATTAGATTGCAGAACACTATCCTAAGGTCTCTAATGTCAGGTCTTGACAGTGCTTGGAATATCTCAGTTGTTTGATGTGATTTGCTAGAATCACAAGGCGGACTTACGGATGAGTTACAAAGCATGGGAAGTTGGGTCTTGAAATGGAGTTCCTAAGATAGAGAAGTTGTGCGTTTGCTGTAGGTTCAAACAATAGTCTTGAACTCCATTTTTATCATTGGATTTAGCTTTACAATGTGCAATGAACCTTTCCTAAAGTACTTTATAAAAAAAAAGGAAAAAGGGACAAGGGAGAGAGGAGATTCCAAGACCTAAAACTAACTGTGAACAGTGATAATGGGGTTCCTGCAATGGACAGCTTCCTGGAAACAATATTCCACTTAACCAAAAATCTCACAGTCTCATGGAATTTGTGCTATCTTCTAAGGTCTGCAAATATTTCGTCTTTCATTCACCATATGCCTGCATGAACAAAGATGAAAATGTGGAGCAGCTTTGAATTTAAGCCCAAACTAACTTTACACAGCTATTTACCATCAGTAAATAGCAAAAAGTATGGACTAAAAAGGCATCTACACTGCAGGAATTTTCACAACCACAGAACAGCATTTCTAAAATCTATCAAAGCAAGAATACAACTAGAACAGCAATACAAATCTAAGCCAAGCATCTAACAATGGAGGTTGAATCAAGTAACATGTGAAAAACTTAGAAAATGCACCAAGTCAATGTATTTTCATTATAAATTTCTGCAGCATGTCTTTACAACAACTCAACTCCCTTTGCAAATGAGAGAGCCCTATTTATAGTGCCCAAAAGGTCAAATGAATGGCCAAGATTAACTCTCATTGTGTGGCCAAGATTCATTACAAAATAGGGTTTCACCAACCCTCAATATATTACAATTTAAAATTACATTTTGTCCCTTTCCCTATTTTGTCCTCTAGTGACGGCACTGTAGCATTTTGTCTTTTTGTTGATTGTTGTTTTACTGTAGCTACTCTTTGGGGAGCTCTTTATCATCAATAGGGTTGTCCTCCTGCTTCTTCGATGCTGTATATTCCATGAACTTCAAGATGACTGGTTGGAGTTTGTCCATCTCAATAATCTCGTATCGCAGCTTTCGGTAGCTCCATTCTTTTGCATTAACTTCTAGCTTCTTCCAGTCCTCATTGTACTTTGTACCTTGATCCCTGAACAGCTCTGATTGATCGAAGGCACGGGCAGCAAAACTCATGAACTCCACTATTATTTCACTAGACATCCCGTCCTCCATCTTCTTCTGGAAGTAAGGTTTTACCTTTTCCGGATCCATTTGTACTGTGGGCATGTCGTACTCCGTCATTAGCTTGAGGTATCGAGCACATTCCGCCCTAATCTCTTTGATCCATTCGATGTCCGGATCCACTTTGCTCATTATTTGCTCCAACCTTTCCTTCTTGTTGTCAAAATCCTGTCTCCACACATCCATCAACCAGTGATCGTCCTTGTTAAATGCAAGCTCCTTTTCCCATGTGGCTTTTGGTAACTGAAGGATAGCCTCGATCTTAGGAAATGTGGAGTCGTATGCCGCAGGAAAGTCAATGCATAGCTTCCTTGTGCCTTCCAAAGATTATTGCAGATCTAAGAATTTGTTGGTTGTTCGCACAGCCCGACTAATTCCCATGTTCCCTACATACAGGACCTATCAGAACCAGCTCTTCGTAGTCCTTTCCAAGTTCTTTTTCCTCTCCATCTTATCGATTTGTTCTTTGGACAGCAGTTGGGGCGCGGTTGTGGACGTGGCAGGCAAGTCATCCACCGAAGACCATTGCTGGATATAATCTGTTAAAGTAGCCACCTGTGCTTTGAGCTCATCTTTTGAAATCTTGTCTTGTTTTATCAGATGCACCATCGTAGCCACCGACTCCTCAAGATGCCCTACCTTCTGTTCTCTGGTGGCGGTCCCTAGATCCATGGTGGAGACGTAAGTTATCCCTTCCTGACCTACCACGGGCGTGGCTATTTGCACAGCTCGAGACCCAGAGGCGTCCATCGTTAGCCTGGATCTGATTTTAGGCATTTTCTCTTTTCTAGTTGTAACCTGTGCTCGGGCCAAGATGGCCTCCAACTTTGCTCTTGGGTCCCTTAGTGCGAGAGTTTTCTTCTCGAGCTGTTTTTCAAGCCACTCAGGCATAGTGGCCTTTTCTTTAGGCGATTCATAATCACCTTTACCTTCCTTGGTTGAGACTTCAATTTTCCCACCCTTGGGGGGCCCTTTTTCCCTTTTAGCAGCATCTCCTTCTTCGTCATCGGAGTCCTGGACGAACACGAGGCGCTTGATAGGAAGCTTGGTAGATAATAGCTGTCGGGGACTTTCTTCCTTCTCTATCTCCTTGGTTTGCTCGTCTTCAGGTTTGTGTTCCTTGGGTGGCTCAATTTCGATGCTCTTGACAGCTGGAGCCTCACCCTCCAGTTCATCCTTCCCCAGACTATCTTCTTGTTGGTGTCCCTTTCCTCCAAAGGGTGACCCTTCTTCCCCCTTTTCAATACCCTTCAACTGTCGGGCCATCTCCTCTTCAAAATCATCGTCAAAAGTTTGCACGATGGTCTTACCACCTGCACCGTCCTCCTCGTCCTCGCTTTCTGAGGAACCAGTTCCCTCCTCCTCGTAGGCCACCTTGTCAATCGTTCGGTGCTCATACTCTGGGTGCTTGTGATATTCATCGGCCTCTTCTTCAAGTGGCTTCAAGGCTTCTCGCTCTCGTTCCTCCCACTCCTTAGAGATTAACATGGTGGCTTCCATAGCCGGTGGCCCTGTCGAGGGTTGTGAAGGTTTGGCAGTAGCGAGGACCTGAGCTAGGGCTGCTTGAAGAGTAGGATCCATAAGGATCTGGGAGAGCTCGGAGAGGATATTTTGCATATGCTTGGAGAAGGCCTCAAGCAAAGCGGATGCGGGTATAGGTGCTGTCACCGCAGCCAAAGGGAGCGACGTGGTGGGTGACATAGCAGCGGAGGAAGGGGGAGTAGTTACGGCAAAGGAAGAGTCAATTACTATCACGGACTCGGCCAGAGGTGAAGCGGCGAGATGGACAGAGATGTCCATTGCCGGCGGGGATGTGGCGATCATGGCCAGAGAAGTAGGTGGTGCGGCAGTCGAGGTAGAGAGAGCCAAGAAGGGTTCTAATTGATCGGTACCTTTTAATTCTTCCTCTTGGATTAAGGGCTGCTCTGCCGTACCCCCTGTTTGCTTAAGTCTTTTGGAGGGTGAGCCCCCCATTTCTTTTCTTGTATAGACCTTGGGGTCAGGAGACTGTTCTGCTTCCGTCTCCTTCCTCTTCTTAGACCTGGCGACTGGAGGAGACTTGGACGTCCCGCCGGTTGAAGTGGTAGAAGCGGCATCCTCTGTGGCACTTGGCTCACTTTTGAGCCCTTCATAAGTCAAAATTACCTCCTGCTGTTTCAGTCGGACCACTTGTCTATCAACCCATTCCTTAGTTCAGGCCAGGATTGGCTTAGTTATAATGTCGAGGTCATCAACCTCCCGTTCATCCCAATCTATTGTTGGTAACGGCAAGTTGGCGACCGTGGGGTACCTAGGGTCCATTATGGTGCTCTCGTCTTCTTCAACTTGGTCCGAGATGGGAAAAGGCTGCACCTTTCTTACAAAATGCGCAGTCATCCGCATATAGTGCCTTGCTCGTACCTCTTTATCATCTTGACAATCCCCCCAAAAGTCTTCAATGTGGTGCAGATGAGCGAACCCCGATCCTAGTGCCTTCCTTACGTGCCCATATGGGTCCATTCGCGGGCGAGCAGTGTGTAGGTGAAAATGGTAATCCTTCAGTTCTTTCTCAGAGTTACCAGCGCACTGGGAAGTTTGTAGTTTATACATGCCCTGACCAAAAGTCATGGGATAAGAGATCCCTGCTACGTGTTTGCTGCTGAAAATCGCCTGTATGTGTTGGAACTGTCGAGAAAGCTCCAATAAGATGATCCGGTCATTGGGGTATCGAGGCAGCTTGTTTGGCCTTTCAGTGAAGCCTTGGGCACGGATGTACGTGAACTTCAGGTATTGGATGAAGAGGAAGGCATATTGCTTCAAGAAGGCCCGAGCACTATGAGAGACCCTTCTCTCTAAATCTTTAGCAATCATTCTAATGATGTGGCCAGTGGAGGCGTCATTGACCCTGCAATACTCCTTAAAATTCTGATATTGGAGTTGGAGATACCTTTCATAGGGTTTCAGTTTTCGGCCCTGCTCTTCATCAGGTGCCACGAACAACCTATTGTATTGCCTCTGATCCGCCAAGGAGTAGACGAGGTATGAAGTCATATAGAATTTGGAGTTTTTCTTCACGTTGAGGAACTGCTCATGAAAGCAGTCGCTTATTATACCTCCCCAATAGAATAAGGTCTTTGTGGTAACATCTTCATTCCCCTAAAGGATCTACTCAACAAAGTACACCATCCACCCCTAAAAGAAGGCCGCAGCAGGGAAGCCCATAACCCTGCTTAGCATTGTGACCAAATCGTGGTAGTCTTCATAGAAATCGTTGCGGAAGAGTTCATTAGGAACCTTCGCGGCGCTGCCCCGCTTTTCCTTAAGCCAATGCTGATTTATTAACTTTTTGCAACCTGTAGGGTTATCATCCCACGCTGCCTGGCACTCCTCAATGGTAGGTGTTTCCATTTCGACAAAGGTGGGAATATGAAAGGTCTCCATGATTCTTTCAGCCAACATCGGCGAGAATGTTGTCATCCCTGTCAACAATTGTTCTTGAATTTGGTTGATATGCCTAGCGATAGGCCATGACGAGCTCGGGGGCTACAAGAGATGGAGGAAAGTCTGCTGCCTTTGCTATTCCACTTTGTCTAATAACCCTTGCATTTTTGGTCGTTGGGTCGACCCTGACCCTTTGTGTAAACTCGTCTATATCGACATGGCCGATATTGGTGTCAGTGATTTCCTTCCAATCTATGGTAACTTTTGAGTGCAAAGGCTCACCCTGGAACTGGTATTTCATTTGGTCCTTATCCTCTTTTCCTCGAGGAGTCTTGCCCGACTTCTTTCCTTTGTCCTTTTCCAGAGCTGCCCCCGAAAGTCCTACACTTGCTTCCATATAACCTACAAGCAACAGTCCAGTCAATGCGATTGATCACGAAAACCGTCATGTTAATCGAAATCCGATGGATGAAATCAATTTTAAATAATTTATCATTCATAACATGATACTATTACCTCCCAAATGCCATTGGTCTTTTAATTGAGATCTTTCGGATAGTCCGGGCTAGGAGGACCAAACTTCCCTGGCAGGAATGCTGTTTTGGAAAGGCAAACGGGGCGGAACGATTCGGGAGATTCTTTCCGACCGAATTTTGATAATTTAAAAGGGTCGTAATGAAGAGGACCAAAATTAGGCACGTGGGTCGAGATTAAATTTCAAATTTGGGCTCATTTGGATCGATTTAGGAGCATCCGGAGGTACAAAGCCAGAAAGCCGTCCGGAGATAGCTATTTGGAACGACCGAGCAGAAACGGAGTTCCGAGGTCCGAGACCCGAAGGGTCGAAGGGCGATTGCTTGGTTTTCAGTTTTGCAGTTCAAAGAGTTCGGGCCCAAGCGAGTGGGATGCCGTCATGCCTTCGCCGTCTGGGATGGCAATCGTCGGGCAGAAGTCCGAAGAAGTCAGCCCAGCGGACCGGACCCGAGAAGGGAAAAAAACAGTCAATCCATTTTCAATTTTCAATCAGGCAGATGGAATTTTCCTGCAGATACTCGATCGGCGAGACATCAATCCTCGGAGTGAACTCATGGCGAACGTTTCATGTCTCACCGATCGGCGACAGGGAGAAGGCAAATCGGCAAAGGGCTTTTTCTTCGGCGTGAGGTCTTAGCGGCGGAGAGATGTCTTGGCGAGATCCTATGGTCTTGCCGATTGACGGCAAAAAAAGCACATCGATGAGAAATCTTTCATCGATGTAATGTCCCAGCGAATCCGCAATGTCTTGCCGACCGCCAACAAGAGGACCGGACCCGGCATTAGCGTTGGACGTTGGATTTTGATTTTGAGACTCACGACGGTCGGGAAGGCAGAGCCCGGAGCTCGGGAAGGCGGTCAAGATTTTTCTATCTTTCAACGGCGGAGATGGGACAGATTCCCAGATGGCGGAGCCCGACGCAGTCGAGGACGTTTGGAGTTCACGCTAGATTCCCAGCGGCGTACGGAAGCCCAGGGCCCGGGAGGCGAAAGGCAGCCGAAGATTTGTCGTCTCGAAATCTGTCATGTATACAAACAACTGAGGAGAGGTCGGGGCCCGGAGGGCGGAGTTCCGCCAGAAGTTCGGAGTTAGGGGCGTTGGAATCCGAACGGAGTTCCGAAAGGCTAGCCCCAAGGCTCAGGTGGATGGGGCAACTTCGCTGGACTTCCAGCGGCATCTTCACGGACTTTTAGACACGGAAGTCCGGGGGCTCAGGCTCAAAGATGCAAAACGCCGACCAAATTTATGTTTGAAGTTTTTAGTCTCGACGGCGGGGGAAGGATGGAGGTCCGAAGACCCGGGCCCAAAGGGTCAAATTGCCGTTTAGAAAATTTCATTGTTTTCAGCTTCCGACTGCCAAGAGGGGACCCGGGCCCGGAGGGCATGAATGCCCCTACGCAAAGAACAGCCGCGCCGAAGTGAAGCTCTGGATTGGTCATGAGGGTTCTTCCGAGGGTTTCTTCAAGTTTTTAAGACATGGGTTTTGTTCGTTATGTCATTTTTCATCATTCACATGTCCTTTTAATTGTTATTGTTCATTTTAAGCTTTAGAAATCATGAAAACATTGTTCGGAAGGGTGGACGGAAAACCTACCTCGAAAACTTGATGCGGAGAGGTGTGGGATCCACTAACGGTCGGCAAGGTGACGGCAACGGGTGCGAGCGCGAAGGTTTCGAAGACGGTGGGCTCCTCTTGGCAAGTTCTCTGATCCTTCTCTGCAACGCTGACAAGTGAGAATTACAGGTTTGGGCAAGTTATTTATACCTCCATCGCCATTAATGGCCACATTAAATGCAGGTATGGCGAGCAATTGGGTTGGTGGATTTTGAATTTGCGGACGACGGTGGGAGATCTGGGGTCCGGAGGCCGAGAGGGCGCAGGGCGGCGACCGTTTGACAAGTTCAACTCAAAAATCACCAGTGGCAAAGGGGAGGTCGGGGCCTGAAGGGAAGAGCTCCGCCAAAGGTTCACCGTCGAAAACGGCGAGACCCCCACAGAACTCCGAAAGCAAAAGTCCGGGGCACCAGACCCAGAAGGTCCAAAAGCAACCAACACTTCACAAACTTAAATCGGACAAAGAACAGGGGTTCGGGACCTGGAGTCTGGGAAGACACAGTCCCTTCGCCGTCAGGAACGGCGGACACAATAGGGAAACCCGACCAGGGAAGCCCGAAGGGGCGGGCCCGGCCGGGCCTAAGGCCATTGGTAGAGGCAAACTACCAGAGAAACCCCACAAGGTGCCAAATCTCGACCAAATTAAAAAAAAAAAAAGGGAAGTATGGTCAACTCAAGATAAGGCTTCGGATGTACGCTGACCACCCGAGACTTCAAAACGGGGTACGCAAAATGAGACGGCGACAAAAACGACCCGGCAAGGCAAAAGAAAAAGAGGGTCCCCGTTCCGAACGGGGTGTGTGTGTTAAGGGCACAACAGAGATGAGTTGGAGTTTCTATCTACCTCACAAGCTTTGCTCAAGTTCTATGAAGAAGGATTATTGATCAAAAAAGATCAACCTTTTGAGTTGAACATGGAAGAAACTATGCAAGTATGGCATATGTTCTCTAGGGAGAACAAGGCTTTGCAAGTGTATATAGATCAAGGTTATACTCCAATCCTTTCTATTGGGCAAGGAAATATTGATTGCATCATGGTTGACGAGTTGAATTGCTTCTTTTCTTTATTGAAGGGTTATTTGAAGAGCCTATGTAAAACAAAATTGAAAATGGTCACACCACTCAAGTTGTTCAAGTGGTATCTACTAAAGGATGGAGAGTCTCACACGAGAAGTTGATAACTTTCTCCAACATCTAACTCCATTTCTAGAAGACCAAGAATTTTTTCTCTCCGACAAGGTTTTAGCTTCAAGTCAAGCAGTTTTTGTGAGCAATAACAATGAAGAACTTCAATCTCAATTGAAATTTTCACTAGATATAGAAACTATCCTCCTAAACATTGATATTTTCCTTAATGATGTCAATGAAGCATCATAGTTGTATGAAGAACAATTTCTTCTTCTTGAAGATAACTCCAAATTCAATCATTGGATCACACATAGATTTGGAGAATTCAATGCAAGAGCTTGACATTTTCTTGCAATATCTTGGGAGTAGGCCATCATTAGAAGAAGCAATTAATTTCCCTTGAGGTTTCACTCATCCTCATCCTCAATAGCTCACAAGTATATCAATGAAGAATCAAGTAATGATAATAAATCAATTGCCACTGAGCTTAAGCCATAAATAGATGTCACAAATAAGGAGGGCTATCAAAAGCATAATGAAGAATAGGGTCTAAGGTTGTCTTTGATCATGAAGATGTGCTACAACATAAGATTTGTAGGGTACATTCAAGAGGGGCAGATGGAATTCAATGAAGTTAAAGGACTTTTGGTTTACCTAGAACAACCACACAAGGATTTCTTACCAAAGATTTCTCTGCATGATCCTCAATGTTGTCATTAGTTTCAAGGATATATGCTACCAAAGTCACACTCTTAGCTTAAAAGGAGGGTCGTTATTTTTCCTATTTGTAGGTAGGTTATTTCATTTTCTATGTTCATCATGTTTTAACGTATTTCCCTTTCTAGTGATGTATTTTTTAATCATTGCTTTTGTTTTAAGTTAGGTTAGTCATTTGTTTAGGTGTTAGAAATAGACTTGACTCTTTTGCCTAATGGATAGACACTAATGCTTTTTAAACCATAGATTTGAGGTTCTTGTATGGCTCAAGTGTGTGCCATGGTCCCCAAACTGTAATGTCCCCTTTTGGGATATTCCTAAATTTAGGTATGCAAAACAATAATAATCACTAAAAACTGATATTAATAATAAGTAATAACAAGTATAAACTTTGTCGTTACATTCACATTAATAATAAAATATCATAATATTGAGAGCAATACATCATAGCTAAAACATCATAATAGTTAGATCTATAGTTCATAGCATCATTAACATTTGGATTCAAAATATCTTAACATCATTAATGGTTACTCCAAAGCATATTCCTATAGCCAATTATATTAGGAATTCACTTTAAGTACTTGCAAACTGCAATCTCAAGGATGGTTGTCCTTGTATTGAGAGAGCATGGGTGGATCCTTGCCCATCCATTTTGGGGAGGTGTACTTCAGAGTACCCTCAAGCCCAGGAGCACTTATACAACTCACAGCCCACGAGTGCTCCATCTCGAGATGGCGTACTTCAGAAGACCCTCAAGCCCAGGAGCACTAATTTGCCTCCAGGCCCACGAACATGGCAGGATCTCAGGTCACTCCATCCCTCAGTCCAAAATGGAAAACTCAAGAAAGATAATGTGGCTGATTTATCAATAACCGTCTTTCTCTTGTTACCACCACAACAATCACTATTTGTAAGTATTTTACGTCAATGGGTTATCTTTTGCTCATTATTTTATTGTGAATGTTGTTTTGTGTGTCTGGTGGAGTATTTCAGTTGTAGGTTCAGAATGTTGCTATGATTGTTGTAATGTACAGTCAAGAGGGTGGACTTGAAAGGCTTTTTGCAATACCCCCATGTTTGAAAAGCAATTTTATGAATCTGTTATTTTATGAACCATCTCTTATTCATTTACTCACATATTTTAATTTGATTGACATTCTTACTGCCATATCAATATCGATACCCCTGCATCTCCAAAAAACTATACATATTTCATAAATATATAGTTATTCACATTATTACATATTAATTTATTTTATTTGGCATTAACTTATGTTATAGAATTGTTTACAGTAATTAATTACAAAACATGTTATTAAAACAAAATTATATTTTTCAATAAAAAATGGCAATATTCTCTCATTGATAAAGAACATAAATTGGTATGTTTCATATGATTTTATTTCTAAACAGAGTGAATGCCAAATCTTTGTTTTCATATAGACATGTTGAAAAGCAAGATTGTTAAATCTTTCTCTGATTTAACCTATGCAATTTGTTGCTGGACCTTAGCTGCCCTGTGCTCCTACTACGTATGTTCTCAGCAATGTATGTGTTAATTTCTTACCAGCAGTTCTCTCCACTTGTTGGATTTTCTATTCACTATTAAGTGTCTAGCATGTTGCTCATAACAGGACACATTTGTTGCCAATATGCAGCACATGCACAATCCAAGAGAAGATAAAACTGGATATATTTATAAACAAAAATGTCTAAACTTGAGTCACAAAATGCAATCTGCAAAAATGTCACAAATTCTAAAGTACAACAAATGGCTGCAGAAGAACCAGGGCCAATCTCTCGGTCCCTTCATATTCCAGGGGAGCCCAGCAAAACAACTATTTCCATGCTGGAAACTGCAACAGAACTCCTCCAGAAATTTGCACCGATTAAAAAGGTCCATGAGCATCTCTCTGTGTGAGTTATTTTGATCTTTCATCCAAAATACTGCAGAAAAATTTTCAACCTTCAATGAAATAATAGCTTTCATGATATTACTGTTTTGTTCTATGTAACTACCATTTTTATGCCCATGACATGAGAAGGAAAACAGAGAATAACCATATTTGCAGCCACATCAATGAGGATATGAGTCAATGCCTGATTTATGACTCTACTGAGAAAAATACTAGGCTTATAGGAGTTGCATACATAGTATCTGAGAAATTGTTTTTGACTCTGCTTGATGAGAAAAAGTTGCAGTATTCTCATGAATATGAAGTAAAGAGTGAGGCGATCTTCATGCCAGGAATTCCAGGGCCAGTACAGAGACAGGGCCTGGAGAAAGTCTGTAAGACTTATGGGAAGGTATTTCACTTTTGGCAGTTTGATAAGGGAGATACTCTGCCTCTGGGCTTGCCTCAGCTCATGAAAGCTTTGATTGCAGATGGTCAGATGCATGAAGAACTTGCTGCAGGTATATTTTCAAGTACATTATTAGGCCACATAAATATGATTCTCATCAGCTCAATAACACTATAGGTTGTTTTAGTTCAGGCAAGGAGGATAATAATGCTCACTCATTAGAAAACGATAAACCCACAAAGATTCTAAGATAAAAACTATACTTATCAGAATCCTCTGTGAACAGTGAGTACATTGATGAAGATCCTGGTTTGGTTTTTTGCAAAGTCGAAGTTAAGAGTTCTATTGTCGCCAATTTTTGGTGTCTTTTGCCATTAAGAGTTACCCTTTTAATTTTTTCTCTAATTAGCTTTTTGCCTTTTGTTACCTATATGTGCATCCCTTTTCAAGCCAAAACAAACCCTCATTGTACATCCATTTAAGTATCCCTAATATCAGTTTTGGATTCTACTCCTTGCTTTATTTCTGTTATATGTGTGTTTAAATCATTTAAACCCTAGTAGTATGTTGGTAAATATATGAACAGATAACAATAAAAGTGGATACCTTGGCGAAGAGCCCTGTTTACTCTATTAGTAAAGGACCCATATTAAGTAACAGCATGAATAAATAAAATATTTATACCTTTAATTGAAGACTGAGATTGGTCTATTCGTTAAGAATCCATGTCTGATGCATGTGTAGAAAAGTAAGTGGGTGCCTTGCTGAAGATTCTGGTAAGTCCATTTGATTAAGAACTCATATCTGCTACATGTATGAAATTATGAATCAATAACAAGCGAAGTGGACACCCTTCTAAAAAAGCCGGAAAGGTTTTTTTTGCTTCAACACCCATATATACACATATGTGAATAAATACAAAGAAAAGTGGGTACCTTGTTGAAGACCTGAGATTTACACACGCATCAGCTTTATCATATTTATTTACCTTGCATAGATCCACACCCAGTACCAACACCGTTTTCGAGTCACATCATACAACTAGGTGTTATACTTTTGCTCACTCTGAGAGATGATCTGTGAAATTCTAAAATAAAAACACAAAAAAAAAGTATACGGCCCCTACAGATTCCCAGAAATAAATCTCATTGAAACCATGGCAAGTGAATTACCTCAAGATTTTGCACAAATTGTGTCATGCTGTCATCGATGCCAATGAAAAAAAATGAGAGAGTTTGCAAGAAAATTTTACGAAATCCTACCATAACATTAATCCCTTAGTAAACAAGGCAGTGCTATTAAGATAAGGATAAGATAGAAAATATTGCAGCAATTAGATTAGATTGCAGGGAGTAGAGAAAAGGATGAGACAAAATCAGATCATAGTTCTTAAGGCGGAGTTTGTCAGCTATAGTAAGCGGTTGAGATTGTCAGCAAGTCAAAATCTGATTTCAGGCATGAGGCAAAGATTGTTTTAAGTGTTTGGAAGTTGTTTTCAGGTGTGAGGTGAATACTGTTTCAACTGCTCGGAAGTTATTTTCAAGCATGAGACACTGAATTCTGGTGACCTGTGCCCACACTATATAGTCTATCGGCTAATTAGTAATTGAGCCACTAAAGTTTTGATAGCCCTTGATTCTTTTTTAAATATTTGATCTGCATTCTCAGCCGCCAAGTGTAAAGCATTTCTTCCATCCTTATCGACAATTTCAAAACAGTCTTGATGACAATTTAATATTTCTTCCACTAATTCCACATTCCCCTCAATCACTGCTATATGAAGCGCTGTCTGGTGATCCACATCCAACTCATAACACAAACGAAGGATTTTTCTTCAGATGTAGTTTTGCAATCTCTGATGTTTTTTTAACGTAGGCAACACTGTACAGTGGTGTCCTTCCAAAATTATCAGTTTTCGCAAGGAGGTCTGTCCTTCGATCTAGCAGATACTCAATGACATCTGCAGAATTGGATTAAGATGTAAAGAATGAGAGAGTTGATATGCAAACATTTTATATAAGAGTACTAAATTGGGATAAAGACTTGTATCGGAGATGAAAGAGCTGAAACAATCAGTGAATTGTGTTTTGAACATTAATCAAAAACCAAATATACAATCAGTACTAAAAATTTATAAAGGACAACATGCCAATGTGAGGCTATTTGCAGAAACCTTTGTGCCTGTGTGAGACGGCAGTGTGGAGAGATGTGTGGCAAGAGCGTTCACACTTGTCGTGGATGGGAGACATTAGAAGCATTAGTTCCACAGCAATATCCTTATAACCTTCCTCTGCAGCTTTGAACAGAGCGGTTTCACCAGCATTATTCACAAGATCAACCAATTCACGGCTTTGCTGTAACAAAACAGTGACTATTTCACCATTTCCTCCTTTGGCAGCTTCATGGAGAGCAGTGTTACCTTGCGAATTTTGGGCTAAAATAAATTGGCGGCTTCCTTCATTACCTCGCTCTCTGTATTCATTGATCCACTTCAGCAACACCTTAAAGATCTAGAGATGGCCGTAATGGGCTGCCAAGTGAAGGACTGTATTCCTTCCAGCCGTAATCTCTTGGAAAATGTCAATACCTCAGTCATGATCAGGTTCCATTTGAAGAGGTGCAGTGCCTCCTGACCCGACAACCTCATGTCATCTATATTTTTTCTCAAGAACATGCACATCACTGTCCTTAACAACTGCATTTAGTCTACAGTCCATTCCTTTAGAAAGACGAAAACTTATTAAAACTGTGGAGTATATTTAAGGGTGCCAAACCAATGCACACTAAAGCCAACTGTGAATGTATTTACTACCACTTGCAACTTTAGGAGGTGCCAGTGATGTGCTGATAGGAAATTCAGGGGAATGCCATCATCATCATTTCTTTGCACTCAATAAGATTTTCCACAGATCAAAATATTTTGTTACACCTGGAAAATAAGCAAATGCAGCTACAGAATGATTAGACCTCTGTAAAGATAGGAACTACAAAATATCATTCTAAGTCATTTTGTAATAAAAAACATGAAATACCAGGCCATGTCAATCTATACAAATATTACTCACTCATAGAAATTAAAACAACTATGTCTACATCTAGAAATTATGAAAATGTCTTATAATATTTTGACAAGCCATTCCAAGATACAACTGTTTAGATTAACATCATACTTTTGGCTCATAACATGACAGAACAAAACGCAGTTATAACAACAAGAGCTTTAAAATAATCAAAAAAACTTACAGGCACTTCAAATCAAAATTAACAACTTCAGTCATTTTTTAAATTTCAAGAATAATATACTATGGTTATCTTTTTTCCTTCTCAGAAAAGAACCTTATACCAAAATATATTATTTTTCTTATATGTGCCCACAGTTACTGACTTTCAAGAATAAGATGAACCTCTGAATTAAGTTGCAAATGTATCAAACATGAGACTTCAAACAGAATAAAGTAATTTAATTCTAAGAAAATATTCTAACCAACCTATATACCAAGATCTGATGAAAAATCAAAAAAGGGTGTCTTATGGTCCCATGGAGACTACATACAGCAATTTTATGTGCAGGTCAATAACTAGTACTACACTTGTATTTTGCAACAGAATACACAAGTTAATTTATCTTGAGTTGTCGAAAGTATAAACTGCCCCATTGCTAGCTGGGACTGAAATTACTCTTCCAGAGCAATCATTACTGCACAATTTTTACTTTTTCCTTTTTTAAATTCTATTATTTGTGGTTTTTAATGCATGAAAGGGTCTGGTATATGTGGACCAGTTCTTTGTGCAAGTGTATCTTGGCTATCAATGGTGGAGTGCTTCAAATGTCTACTCAAGGAGCCCAATGACTTTTCAAAGAAAGGTATGTACTAGAAAGTAAAACGGCAGCACAGCAGTTTCTTATTCATCAATAGATAAACTTGCACCAACGTCTAATTAATTTCACACATCTTTTTGGCAGCTGACCATTGTCTGTCTATCTATTCCTTCAATCACCATGAACTATCAATCCTTCACCCAATTCAAAAGCTTTAATCAAAGGTTTGGGCCTGCAAGAATTTTACAAGTAATACCACCACAATGCTAGGGTTTTCTGTAGTAAGGTAACAAATCTAAAGATGGAGAACTATGCACAGCTGTTGAGGTTTTAATGGTGACCTTGTGACTCAGTAAGGTAACTGGATGGCCTGGCAATGCACCAATGACATCACAACTACTTGTAGAGACAAATCAAATCTTCCTGAGCCATGTTCTTGTGTGCATAGGAGGTAGCCGGATAACGGATAAAATAGTAGATGTGTGCAGAGCTATTGTCAATTCCAAATGGCCACTTTCATTGTTTATATCTGTAGAATGCAAACTATTGAATGAAAGGCTTTACAAAGCTCTGAGCTTTTTAGAACTCTTTCCTGCTGCAAGTTGATGATTGTTTGGGTCCAGAATTCATTTCCCCCAGAAATCAAGGGGCAATTCAAGCTTCAAATGCATTCTTTAGTACTTTTCAGCATTGGCTACATAATGTCAAGGTTTGCAGGCACCATTCCCTTTCCTCCTAGGATTATTGTGTCTATCTCTTGCCTGCAATTGAATTCAAAGATAGCGTTGGGTAGCTGTTGCAACTAATTGATTGAAGATAAAAAAAAAGCTCAGTCAAATGACTAAGCACAGAATGTTGAGA
The DNA here is from genome assembly GCA_007258455.2 of Sequoia sempervirens. Lineage (NCBI taxonomy): Eukaryota > Viridiplantae > Streptophyta > Pinopsida > Cupressales > Cupressaceae > Sequoia > Sequoia sempervirens. The sequence continues at coordinate 103,772 of VDFB02029952.1, read as the reverse complement.
AAGATGTCACAAGCTCATTGGATCTCATAGAGGCATCTAAAGCTTATATATGTAAATCTTTCTGTATAGCAAGGACTGGTTGAATTGATTATTAGTAAAAGAGTTGTCTCCTCTATTCTTAAGTAAATTCTAGGGTGTCAAATCTGAATGTCATACTCTATTTTACTGATATTTCCAGGTGTTTAAGACTTGAGTCTTTAAGAAGGTTTTGAACGCAAAAACCTCTTCCTAGCCCGGATGTCTCCATGATTGTATAGGATATTTCAAGGGATTTGTCTCTCATCCCTTATGTTACATTTGCTAACTTAACTATAGAATGTGATTAGATTGTCATTGCAAAGACTCTTAAATTGCCTCAAAGCTTTTTGAGGAATCTTTTCATCATGTAAATGGGAAATCTTTGTTCATTTGTGGATTATTAAAGTAGACCTGATTATGAATCTTTCCAGTATATTTAGCAATGTGTTTGATGAATGTACGGCTCAGCTTATAGGATTTCAAGCACACATCTAGCTCTCTTTATAGACATGGTTCACATCAAGCAAATAAGCTTAAGATTTGCACACCTGTTTGTATCTGGAACTCAAGCTTAACTTTGTCACCCAAAGGATCAATGCACCAATCTTTGGTTGCTCTTTCCTCCACCACTAAAAATCAATTCAAAATACAATCACTTTTATAAATTTTGTAGTGCATAACCTGTAACCTCTTAATTATTGCAAAGTCTTATGTGAGCGGACCTCTAAATTCATCTTCGGAGGGTTATGTATTGTTGTTTTCATTTCTATTATGTATGCACTATAATCTTTGGTTGCACAAATATTTGGGGAATAGAACTCTGTTTAAAACCTTTCATTGCTTACATGATATGTTTCAATATGCTTAAGGGAGTTTTCCAAGTCTCACATCAGTAAAACCAGTGTAGCATTGTTCTGTGATAAATTCTTGGGGCACCTCTACACATAGAGTATGATTTTCCAAGAGATCAATTGTGTTGATTTCATTTCTAATTAATTGTCCTATCATAACCTTCAGGAACACCATCCTAGATCTGTTAGAGCCTGAAGTGAAGAAGAGTCACCCTCTCTTGTCAACTGACCCTTAACTACCTTCATTCTTATCATGTGTTTGCTTCATCATCCTAGACAAACTTTATCCCCAAGTCTAGGTCTTGACATCTAACTGCCTGCATTCTAATCATATGCTTGCTTCATCTTCCTAGACAAACTTTATCCCCAGGTCTAGGTCTTGAGGTCTATTCTTTAGGTTTGTGGGCTTTGCAGTTTTGGGTGTCAACAACTTGAAAGGAGCTGCTTCTAGGAGCATTTATGATATGGTTTCAACGCTATTTTTTGCAGTGGACCTTGATTAAGACCTACAAATAAGGACTTAAATGATGGGATCCGTTTCTCTTGTGTGTTCCATGATCCAATGGTAAAGGTCAGGAGTTATAGAAGTAATCGTAGCAAGTGCAATGGAAGCAGGTATTGATGAGGATCCAGGCTTCTAAGAGATTTTTCCAAAAGGAAGCATTGCTGCTATACTGCTGACAACTACTAGCATTGCAGAAATGAGTATGGAAAACTTCTATGGGTTTTGATTCTGTAAATAAATGCTACCAGAAACTGGCATTATGGATGTGTTAATACCCTGCATGCATAATTATGATCAAGCAAATTAAAGTAGCATAAAATGAGCAATGCTGAGATTAAGAGGATAATGTCAAGTCAAACTTCTTTCCTAAAGAAAAATGGCTAATTGATTGAGAAGAACATATGTTAGGATGAATCATTATTGCATGAAACAGACATCAGGTCCTTGCTTCATTGCCATAGTTTATTTAATATCACATTTCATAAATGAGAAAAGTAGTGTGCTTTAATCATGTAATAATCGCGTAACTAAGTGTGAGAATATTTTGTCCTGAAGTTAACCAAAATACATTTAACTCAGACACAAAGTCAAATCATTAGTTTATTTTTTCTTCAAAGCTGATGAGCTCCATTGAAATTTCAAATGCTAACCCATACTTATTAGAACACCGCAGTACAAACTCGAAGATTTACTCTAGAGAAAACTGTCGCAGGCTAAGTTACTGGTTCGGGTTCGGGTTCGGGTTCGGGTTCGGGGGTTCGGTTCGCCGGTTCAGCTAAAATTTTTGGGGGGTGTGTTCAGTTCGTTTTGGGTTCGTTAGTACAAAAAACATGTAAAAATAAAAAATATTATATATATATATATGCAGCCTTGAAGCAAGAATTAGGATTAAAATATCACATACATCATATAAACAACAAAACCACCATAAACTTGAGTGTCATTTAAAACATGCATGATAAATATTCATCGTTGAAACTCTCTGTTACCGGAATCGGCCCTTTACCCTGCCGATTCCGGGTACGGATACGTTTCCAAACGGATTCGTGTTGGAAACCCTCCGGATTCGAACTGGTTTCGGATTTTTGTTTTAAAAAACGTTTCCACCAATCTGCTCGAATCACGCCGTTTTTTTGTGACGTGGCAGTTAAGGGAAAAACGCAGGGAACCGCCGTCGAAGGAGATTTTCCGTCCCGATTTCGTCTGCCGGTTTTGTCCGCCATTTCCAGGTCCGCCATTTCCCCATTTCGTCTGCCGATTTTTGTCCGCCATTTCCAGTGCCGTTTTCGTCGGCCATTTTCAGTGCCGTTTTCGTCCGCCATTTCCAGGTCCGCCGTATTTATCAGCTCGTAAAAATTAAAACTTCAATTTAATTTTAGTGTATACTATATAGTTTATATTTTAATATTTTATAATAGTTATTAGTTTTTATTTTTAATTTTTATATTGTTTTATACTTTATAGTTTATATGATAATATGATAATATTAATAAATTATTAAATAATATAATATTTAAACTTTTAATAATATTGTTTTTATAAAATATAAATTTATTATATATATTATAATATATTAAATTATTAATACATAATTTTAGTTTATTTATTTAGTATTAAGTTTTAACAAATCTTTATTGTAATAATATTTAATATTATACAATTTAATGTTTTTACATTTATAATTTTATAATTTTATTATATATAAAAAAATTAAATTTATTTTAGTATTTTAATATAATTAAATTTTTAAATTTAAATCTTTAAAATTTACTTTTTAAAATAATAAATATAAATTTATATCTATATGTATGATTTTTATATGTTTTATGTACGGACGTACCCAAACGTACCCACACCAAAAAAAAAAAAATTGTCGTATCGGCGTACCGTACCCGTACCCGCATCCGTGTATCCGTACCCGATTCGGCAACTTAGTTGAAACTTGAATTGTGGCAGCATCATCAAGAAATAATTGTTTCATAACTAGCTATATCAAGTAATTTGCAACCGTATGAAGATTATTTTCAGGCAATAATGTGTGATGAACACTTTCAAGCTTCAAAGTAGCATGCGTGGGAGCTTTCCTGATATGTATGAGACTTTCAAGCAGTTAGTAGTTTATTCATTTTTTTCATGATTGTATATCTATTTATTGACAGTCAGATAATACATAACTTTGAGATGGTTGAGAATCGAGATATGATACCTAATATAAGGGCTGCTGTTTAAATCTTATCAGAACACCGCCATGTGGTCGGTCTATTTCTTTGATAGAAACTTGCAGCCATTTTGTTCTCTAAATTTCACTTGAAGAACATTAATATTTTATTATTTCCTTATTGAAGCGTACAATCTAGATTAACCTTGATTTTGTTTAGACTGTTTATATTTTTTGATCAAAACTGATTCTAACAAGTCAACATGACTTTTGAAATGTATAAAATAATAGAGAGGGGTAGCCAATTGACATTAAAAAATAAAATTTTGAAGAATCCTGACATTTTTCAAAAACATTGTAGAGTTGAATCATATTTTTTAGCTAAAGATGCCTAGGGTTAGGGATCCTAGATACACTCATTGGAAAACTGGTCACTGATGGTAAAACACTCATTGCTACCCCACAAATTTAGGGTGTATTATCATTCCACAAAGAACAGGAGCATTTCTTGCCAAATTCAAGGTGGCAATATGTGTTTATAACCCCATCTTTATCTTCCACTAACCCTTTGCATTGCTCCTCCACAAAATTAAACCCTAAAAATCTAATCACCATGTACAAGAATCTCATCATCATATATAAATGATAAATAATAAACTAAAAGGAAAGGTCTTTCGCCTAATCTGTATGCAGCCATGCTTTGGCATTGTCAAAAAGAGCAAAACAAATGAATAAGAATGAGGTAGTTAAGGTGTTTGAAGTGATTAGAGGTCACTTTTAGGGTTCCCTTGGGCGTGGGTCAAAGTCAAACTCCATAAAACATTAAAAAAATGCTCAAAAAAACACTTTTTGGATGCCTAGGCACGCAGGTTCTGTCTTGGTTCGCCTGGTTCTGTCTAGGTTCTGTCTGGGTTCTGCCCGGGTTCTCTTGGGTTCTGCCTGGGCGAACCAGACCCAAAAATGAAGGACCCTGGTCGAACCCACAGGCGAACCGAACCAGGACCCGAACCAGGAGCGAACCAGGACCAGGACCCAGCCCAGAACCCAAAGAACCGGCTACTTAGGTCGCAGGGGATAGAGTAAGTCATCCTGGTGACCTTTAAACCTGTTATGCTATCAAGTTAAATGTAGGGCAAGGATCCAGTGTAGGGCAAGGATCCTGTCTCTATCCCCATTCCCTCGCCTACATCTTCTGGTGGCCATATTTTCTAAATATATGCCTCACCTTTGTTCATTTTCTCTCAAACCCTATTTGAAATTGCATCCACATTCCCATACCTGTACGGTGCAGTATAATATTGTTGCAGAGGGAAGACCGCCATTAAAGGAGCAATCGGATCTCAAAGTGTAGGGTTCACTTAAGCCAATCCAAACCCTAGGGCACTCTCTAGACGCACCAAATATTCGCCAGCCCAGAATCGAGTTTAATCTGCAGATTTCACCCAGGGCAACCAGGCATTATGATCAGGGCTCAGGCATTGCAAGGCCATACTAATCCGTGAGGCTTTAACGCCTCAATTCACACAGAGGAGGGCGATTCCAGCCATTTGTAGGCGAAACACCCAGCAAATCACAGGCTAGATCACAGAGGCAGGAGTCTCCTTCTTAGGGCTAGCTGGCAGGCCAGATTGCTACTGGTCACGTTCAGACCTTTGTATTCTTCTCCTGACAGTAAAGTATCAGAGATGTCCTATCAGGTTCTGAATTCTTGTTGTCATTCATAGCTAAAATCAATTATCTATCAAATTTGTTATCAACTGTGTGTTCTTTTAGTCTCAAATTGTGTTGAATACCTGTGAAACTGAAACAAGCAGCAAATTATTGATATGGCTTCATTGTGAACTGTAATGTGAAGTTTGAATATTTTTGTCTTTGAGAATTAATTAAGGCAGAGAAAGAATCCCTAGGAATATTACACATATTTGTATTTCAGTGTTTTAGTCAATTTTTGAGTTCATTGTTCAACATAATGTTCATTATTTGATGTTATAGATGTTAATGTTATTTGAATTTTATCTCCTTAGAGTATTAACACTTGGATGCAGTATTTACTATTTAGGATTCAATACTTTAGCACTTGAATTATAAGTGGCAAATTTTAATCCACTTAGAATAGGATTAACTGTCCCAATATCAGAAAAGATCAAATACATTTATCCAAAGCAAAAAGAAATCAAATAGAAACTTCAATAATATGAGAGCACAAAGGAAATGCTGCGACACAGTTGTGAAAAAAAAAATTTAACTCTTTTGATAAAAATCAAGCCAAAAAAACCAAATCCCCAAATCAAACAAGAGTCAGGATAATTTTCACAAAAAAAAACCTCGAGAATAAGGAAAACAAAACAAACAAAAATTTAAAACCACCAAATAAAAGTAAAATTTATTTCACAGTTTAAAATGCCTCTACGTGAAGAAACAAATAGGGATGTGATACTAGGTATTAAAATAATATCATATATGAAAACAGCCATAGATAAAACTACAGAACCAATGCCTTCATTTAACAGGTAACAACAGAATTGTTTTATAATGAAATAAAATACAAATAAAATCCAGCTGTGTACACATTGAAAAAATTAAAATCATTGAAAGTGAAACCATGGCAAGTGACTTGCTTCAAGATTCTGTAAAAATTTTGCCGTGCTGTCAACAATGCCGATGAGAAAAAATGTGCAGAGTTTACAGGAAAAAAACTATTACCAAACCTTACAAAAGAAGAATTTATTTTAAAACGAGACAAACCAAATCCAATCTATTGACAAATACAAAACTAGATCTAAAAATATCAGGGTTTTAGAGCTACTCGATTCTTCAGCTCAAGAAAAGACTTTTGCAGTCTTTTAAATAACTTTTGTAGTGTAGTTTAAGCTTCTAAATTTATTGCAGCCTTCTAAATGAATTTTGTAGTGTAGTTTAAGCTTCTAAATTTATGATATTTAAAATCCATCAGGGATCAGCAACCAGTCATCAAATCGCAGACTTCATGACCAAGGTTTCATCCAGGGGAGATCAGCATATTCAGATAGATAACTGAAGCAGTGCAGCTCATCGAACCTGAAAGGATATTCATCATTTCAGGGCCACCACTCAGCCAGGAACAAATCCAAGTTCAAGCGCTGCAGTCTCAGGTTGGGTGCTGTGTATGATGTTGTTGCAGAGGGCAGACCCTAGGGCGCCCTCCAGGCACACCAAATATTCGGTCCCAGAATCGACTTTAATCAGCAAATTTCACCCATGGCGACCAGGAATGATGATCAGGGATTAGGCAGAGCAACGATAGCCTAATCCTTGAGGGTTTAACATCTCAAGTCACACAAAGGAGGCCTGTCAATTTGATATTTAACTAGTATATCTATATTTAGAAAAATCTATATAAAATATGCTGAGAGATATCCATTTTAAGGAGCATAATCTTTTTAATCATAATTGAATCCTAATCCCAGTTGAACCCAAGCCTTAAACCTATACATAATTGTAACTCGAATCTAACTTAACCCTAATAGAATCCTAATCCTAATTGAACCCTAAGTCTAACTCTAAGCCTGACCTAACTATAGTCCTAATTGAATTCTAACCCAAATTGAACCCAAATCTTAACTCTAAATGAAACCCTAACCCTAATCGGATCTCAAAGCTAACCATGATTGATGTGACGGGTTGGACAAGTAGGAGGCCGAGGAACCAGGGTTAGCAGAAGTTTTGGTCGTTGATATGTTTTTTGACTCAACAAGATACAGGTATTAAGACACGTTAAAATCTTATCATTTTGTAACCAACGTAATGGTATCATGTTTGTCCTGTGAGTTTTCCTTTGTAGTTCTTGAATGATGCCTTCCAAAATTAACTGCAACCTTTTAATGAAGGTCTACAATATTTCTAATGTTATTAGCAGAGACCCATTCACAGATTGCAAAGATTTTGCACCTATGTCACTTTCATTAAACCAAAAGCAGTATGATAAACACAGCAACCAAACAATGTCAAAACTAAACTACATTTATCCGTTTCACTGCGTTTAGGATTAAGATTTTGGTTCTAGGGTTTTAATTTTATTTCTAAGGTTTGCCTCGATCGTGGGGCCATTTTGTTTCGGTAAGTTATTTTATTAGTTCATGTGAGAAGCAATACCTCCTAAATTAATATAATAACTGTTTCTAAACTCACATTTTCTTTGGGTCATTGTAACAAGTCTTTCTTTGGATAATCTTTGGGCCACTGCACAGCATTACTTCTGAAGAAAAATCCTTTGTCGTGTTTGAGGTGGATGTGGATCACCAGACAGCACTTCATATAGCAGTGATTGAGGGGAATGTGGAATTAGTGGAAAGAACATTAAATTGTCGCCAAACTGTTCTGAAATCGTTGATAAGGACGGGAGAAATGCTTTACACTTCCATCTTTGCCTAGCACGCATCATCGGTTGCATTCTTCCTCTTCTACCACTCTTCTGCCATACATCTATTATATATTCACATATTGATATGCCCCCGACCCGCTTTGCCCTCCCAAGAGTCTCGGCTTTTGTATTTCCTCGACTCTAAATGACCAGTCACTACGTTGAGACTGTAAGAGTCACAGTTGCAACCCTAGTTGTTTTTAAGAGTATTATTATTTTTTTATATCTTTTATTTTATTTATTATATTTTTATATATCTTTTATTTTATTTAATAAAGTGATTGTTATTTACTATTTTATTTATTAAAGTTATTTTGCTAAATATTTTGAGGAATTTGTATGTTAGTTTTTTAATAGATTTTATTAATAAATTTAACAATATTATTTCAACGGATTTGAATTTTGGTGGAAAGAACAACACACATTCTATTATAGTCCATACTCCAAACCTTATGAGAGGTCTCCAAATGGCTGCTTAGTTCCTGCCTCTCCCTTTTTTCATAGCTTAGAGTAAGGTCCCATGGAGGGTGACTTCCTAAAAAATTTCAATGGGTGTTGCTGAGATTTTTTAGAAATATTTTAAAACTGGTGGTCTCATGAATTTAATTTTGCAATTCAGCTTAAAAGTTTGAGCTGAAAAATTTAAGGAATGAATTGGAGTACTTTCGATAAAATTAATAAATAAATAAAAATTCTCTCATTTTTAAATTTTTTTTAGGAATTTAAAATTTTAAGTGATAAACAAGTGGCAGAAAAAATTTCTAAGTTGTAGGGGCAATTTCTAGCCCCACCTCAATTTCACCCACTTAAATTCGTCGGCTACTATTTTTCAGGAGAATATTCTAATTAATCTTAATTAGTAGCATAATTTTTTTTGCTTCATGGAATCGCTTGCTCCATGAAAATAGATCCTAAAGCCCCTCCCATGGGACTGTACTCTTAGGGTGGGGTCCCATGGAGGGGCTTCAGGATCTATTTTTAAGGAGCAGGAGGTCTTATGAAGTTTAATTTTTTTTGCTACGGGATTAATTGGAATCTTTCCCTAAAGATTTGAGAGGGTGAAAATGGGGTGGGGCTAGAGATTGCCCCTATAGTTTAGGAATTTTATTTGTCATTTGTCAATCAATTCAAGTTTTAGATTCCCGCCAAAATAAAATTGAAAGAAAAATGATATATCTTTACTTGTTTTTATTTATTTTTATTTTGTTTACAATTCATCAACAATGTGTAGCCTAAAACAAAGTAGTATCAAATCAATTCATAGACTGAGTAGCAATAGAACAACACGTAAAATAAAGCAAAGCAGCAACAAAACAGCAATTGAACTATGCTACTAAGTTCACAGGCTAGGACGCCAAAACTAAAATCAGACCCACGACCCCTAGTATGAGCTCCCATGTCTCACAGAATCACACACTAGGTAAAAACCAATAGCTACAGCTCCCTAACAAATCATAGACGCCATTTCTGGAAGGTTTGGATATCATGCAAGGGTCTACAATGATCACAACCTGGAGGAATGGTCCCACAACTCACATGCCAGTCACAATACGCCTTCCATACTTCACACCATACCTCTGAAACTCCCACAATGCTTAGCCATATATATTTTATTTGTCCATCGTCCCAGGTATTAGCAATTTTCCTCTGAAACTCACGACCTATGTATACTTAGACAATCAACAATGTAAACCCCTAATTATGCTACCATGCCTTTTTAAATTTGACAAATATTACTATGTAAATTTGAGATAATATTTTAAGTTGAACTGCCTTATTAAGTTCATGGGGTCACCAACTTTAAAATATTTCTAAAAATTCTCAGCAACACCTGCTAAAAATTTTCAGGAAGCCCCCCTCCATGGGACCCCACCCTTATATTCAATTCCTAAATAGTAGCTACTCCATTAAAATAGGGAAAGATTTCAAATAATTTTCTTTCACTAATTTATAAAGAACACATCAATGATTGTGATAATCATGGCAAAACGACATTAAACATAATGTTGGAGAAAATGAGCAACAATGGTAAGCGATGCATAATTTATCTCATTTTTAACCCTATATCAATTCCACTTTATATAATTAACATTTTCATCTGTTTCAAATGAAAAGGCTACTCCTCGTAAGTGGTGCGCATAATACTCCAAATTTGGTCGACGAAGAAACATTAGAGAAATCATTAGCCATTAAAAATTCAACAAAGAAAAACCAAATTGGTTAAGTAAATTATCCAAAACACACATAATTAGATAATTGTAGACTAGTGTAATGCTTTGTTTGTTATCTGCTTGCTTGCTAGGTGTAATACTCTACTTTTTATGTGTTTTTATTATTTTGACACAACTTGTTAACCCCTATATGCCATTGTAGAACCCCTCTGAGTGTAATAATTAGCATGATATCATTTTGGAGACGTTAAAGTTTGTATATGTCTAAAATTGGTTAAATAAGATATTCATGAGCTATTTAGATTGTAAATTTAAATATTAAAAATATGTTGTAATTCATTTTTTTAATTGTGACAATCTAAATTATTCATTAGTAGAAAAAAATATTTTTATATTCTAGTAAAACATATAATTTTTGCTATAAAATATTTTTAAAAAAATTATAAATATTATTATAAGATGAAAGTAATAATATCAAGGTATAGTTGGGGGTGACTCGTATAACGTAGCGATTGAAACACTTGTTTGGTGACGCTGCTACCAAGGTTCAAACCCCTACTGGGCTAGTGGGCTCGCGAGTTTGAACAGCTATAGTGTTAGGCACCTTAAAAAGTGCCCATTACCAATCAAAAATAATAAAATAATATCAAAGTATATTTATCATGCTTAATACAAATTTGTATAACTAAAATATTATATTATAAGATGAAATTAAGTTCAGTTTGTAATAATATATTTTGATAAATAGCAATCTTTTTTTACATTAATTCAATAAAATCCATATTATATATAGGCATTGGGTTGTCTGTGGAGGTGGATAGAATTCCTTACACAAAGATTCTAAAGGTCACCTTGAACTGTACCAGTCAACAAAATTTTGATTTCTATAAGTAAACAATGATTTCTTCAACTTTGTAGAGTGTAACAAATTGAACCATTATATCCATTCACCATATGGTATTGTAGACTTATATTTTTGTTTGCTTATTAAAGACAATGCATATCCTACAATCATTACATTCCATAGGGTGGCATCTCTTAGAGGCATTATGCCAAATAGTTAAAGGCCCCCTGTATACAATTCCACATTTTGCATACATGTTCACCAAGGCAATTGCATCTATAATCTAAGTACTATATTAATCTATGGGAACTAACTAATTGTAAGTAATATTTTAATACAAATCTATGTAACTAAAATATGTGATAGAGGATACAATTTTCTATCCTTAGTTTTTAGTGCTATGAACTTACAAAGAATCCACCAAGGATTAAATTTTATCAAATGCAAAGGCTTGCAACATTCTCAAAGGATGAGGTATAGATTATGTTCTTAATCACTTTGTCGGAATGGGCATCCTTCGACCCTTAGCACTAAGCCAAAAAAGATTGATTACTTATGCACCTTAGATGATTTGTATTTCTAAAACTAACATGTAGCTAAAAAGGATCCATGATATGTATCCTCTTAACCTTACAAATTTTTGGTGGCCTCTACTCTAGGTAGATAATAATTTTTAAAAATTAATATCCATAAATAATTAAAAGTGGTTCATTGGAATGCATAAGTACAATGAAAATTAAGGACTAAGGCGTATAAATACAACCAAAAGAAAAAATAAGTACTTGGGAATGGACTCAAGAGAAAATGAATGAAAACTAATTATATTCTTCAATACCTCGCATATCTCATCACATCTATAAATTGGTCATGTGGTTGCTTCCTACTCAATCCTAGAGAAGAAACAAGGTAAAAGAAATATGCAATCCTTCAAGTATTGAGTATTGTGGAAGTAATGTCTTTGACCAAGCATGCAATGATTTAACATCGTGTAAAGAAAGAGACAAGCATATCTGATCTTTAGAAGTCAAGAGACAAAAGAATCACCGACTGATCTCATAGTAAGGACAAATGATCCTCGATTTTAGTTCCCTTCATTTCATATTAACTTATAATAGCACTAAAAATTAATTGCCTCTCAAATAAGTGAATTAATATTAATTTTAAAGGTGTGAGAGAAAATAAAAAATAATTTTGGCATATAAATAATATGAACCTTATCGAATTTATGTAATAGTAGATCATCATATATTCTTATTATGAGTATATGAGTAACAACAATTTTGTATATTATTATTATATATTATTTTTTACATAATGCATATTTTAAAATATAATATTATTTAAATTGATTTATAAAAATTCAAATACCTAATTAGAGAGGGGTTTGTCTTATAATCTTAAATATAATATGTAAAATAGGTATACTTAAATAATAAACATACATAAATATAAAATATAATGTATTTAATGGTATAAATAAATAAATGTATGGTAGGGGTGGGCGGCCTAGCTTGATTGGATAAAGCATCATGTTGCATGCAAGAGGTCATGAGGTCTAGTCTCCCCCATCCCCATGGTATCGAAGGTCGTGTCGCACCAGCATCTTTGGTCAAGTGAAAAAAGTTGACTAGGCGCACTACAATTTATAGGGGGTTGTCTGATTCCTGCAATCTAAAATAAATGTATGGTATAGAGGTTGTTTGTAGGTTGGTTTGGTGTAGTTTACTTCAAAAGAGTTGAGGTTTTTGAAGTTGTAAGGGGAGTTTTTGTTCTCAAGTAGATGTAGATATTTTGGTTTTATTTATTCTTAGAGGGTGTTGCATGTGCGATTTATGCATTGCATGTGTGAGTTGCTTTGTCCCCTTTGTTATCCCTTCAAGGTTTCATTGTTTATTTTAATTTTGGTTATTTTATATGGATGGATCTAGAGGGGATCCAAGTAGACCCCTACCTTTTTCATTTAAATATGTTGTTTGAATGGATGAGAGTTCAACATCTTAGCATGTAAATAGGGTAAATTTTCTCATGCAAACTACACATGATGCTTGAAATGATAAAGGAATGGAGAATAGTTCCAAATTGAATGGATGTTTGAAAAAGTGTTGAGAAACCCATTGTGGTTATCAATCTAAAAATTATTGAGGATGTGCTTTACTTATCTAAACATGCACTAATTTGTAAGTTTGTGAGTTTTTGAGTTACTTTACCTTTCTTGGAGAATTGGGTTCGTAATGCATGGCAGCCTGAAGGAGATTTAGAGATTTTTTTGGCTTCTAAGGAAATTTTCTTTGTATTCTTTACTATAATGATAGATATAAGGATTTTGAAGGAGGGTCATATTTTCATAACCAAGCAGGTTTGTTCATCAAGCCATGGCATGTTTGTTTTGATCCAATGGAGGAGCTACCCTCTTGGATTCCAATTTGGGTTCATCTTCTTAGGCTACACATGGAATTTTGGAGATCAAATATCCTTCATTCCATATAGCAACTATTCTTATGAAACCCCTCAACCCTTCTCATGGGACTCTTGAGAGAAAATATTTTTGTATTTGTGTAGAGATTGATCTCAATAATCCCTTGCTTGATTATTTGGAAATTTAGTTGGGAAACATGAACTAGATTCAATAGGTGGATTATGAAGCACTCCCATTAAAATAGAATATGTGTTATGATTATGGGAATCTTTAAAGAAATTTCCCAAAACATGCCTCTAAGAATCCTTCTCCCCAACAAGGTGCTTCTAAGATGAAAACAAATGGAAAAAGGAAAAGCTATGGTTACAATTGAACGACCTAACTCAAATGGATTTATTCCTATGCAATCTCACAACAAAGGAAGAATGAATTTTATCAACAAAAAAAGATTTACCTAAAGGGATTTCAAGTAACAGATTTTATGTTTAGAAATATTTGAGGATACAACTGCAATGGATCAAGATATCAGTAGGGCCAATCAAGATATGCATGATCTAGATTCATGTATCAATTTAATACCTTTTGAATTACAAGCCCCTTTTTTGGTTGGATTTTTTATTTTTGATCACTTGGAAAAGGATATTGAGCTTCAAGAAGCTTTGGATACATGTGTAGATAGGGAGGAATATTTTCCTTTAGTTTTGATGAAAAAGGAGTCAAAAGAAGATGATATTTTATAGACTATACTTGATCTAGGAGAAAAAGATGAGATGAAAAGGAAAGCACCACTTTTGTTAGGGCCTCAACAAAAATTCATTAAGGGGATTCAAATAAGATTTTAAAGCTAGAAAGAAAAAAGGATCAAAATAAGGTTAATTTGATTAGGAAGTTGTTAGTGGAAGCAAATGTCATTTAAATAATTGACACCCAATTCTATAACCCCACAAAATGATTGTGATATATTAGAATTCTAGAGGGTTGAGTAGCACTCAACAAAAATTTGCTCATGATCTTATTTGTGAATATAGATTGGATATAATTTTTATTCAGGAAGCAACATTGTTTATGTAAGATATGATTGGTATAATTTGACTGTGTAAGAGTTAATGATGAACTCCCAACACCCCATGAACAACTATTAGACCAAAATATCTTCCACAAGAGACAAAATGGAAAGAATAGCTTTCTTGATTATTGATGCAAGATTGATTGATTGAATATACCAAATATATATGATGCCTTGCTTATAAGGTAAGGTTGGGAGATAAAATTAAACAAGATCATTGTTGTCACCTAGAAATGCACCCTATGCAAAGTTACGAAAATTGAGCTTTCTAGAGCAACATGGGATCATTTCAAGGCTATGGGTCACCTGAGGCTGAAATGAATCTCCGGAGAAGGCCGGCTTCCTTTGGGTATCACCTAAACTATCAATTTTGTAAGGGTAAAAGGAGAAGGAGTACATATAAATGAAACTAAACCTATGGTGATACACCGAATTGATAAGAAATCATGAAATTAAAACAAGATGGACATACACTGAGAAGCTAATGGTCAATATTTCATTTACTCAACATAACCCCTTTAGACTTATGCATAATTCTTAAAAGGCTTGATCTACATACACATCTTAAGAAGGAAAGATGAATTTCACAACTTTAAGGTATGAATATGGATTTATAAATACACAGTTGAGAACTTGCATAATCTAAAATACAAAAATGAGGATAATACAAACATTAATAGTAGCTTCTAAGGTAAACTCTGTGTTGTATTTCAGATTCCCATTGAGTTACAAAGCATACATCAGATGAGAAAGGATTGCTAAAAATCACTAACTCTTTCTTAATGCATTATTCGAACTCTCCATGAAAAGGCAAAAAAATATATCCTATATACCAAAGATTTCGGCCCCTTAGGGCTTACAAAATAGCCGACTACGAAGATTTGCTCATAGATGTTTTTGATGAAATTAATGCAGCACCCTACGTGTCCTTGTTGTCCATGTCGGTGAAGAAACATTCCCAGAGAAGCCTTCAGATTTTTCACAGCTACCGCATTCATTTCTAGTCCCTGTGTCCATCTACCAGATTCCCTGTCGAGCTTCTTTGAATGCTTAAGAGCCAATCTATGTCGATTTCACTCTATTGATCCTCTTGGCACCTAGTTTTGCTACCGACGATTCACCCGTAGCTCTCTCTGATTGGCTGGATACATTCCACATGGATTCTCTGACGGTCAAAAGCTCATTCCGTCAGAATCACATCTCGGCGAGACACCAGAAGTGTCTTGCTGATGCGATTATGCCCCTCTAAAGCTATCGACATAACATGGCACTATCGATGAGAGTCATGGCGAGCCCAAAGGTTATACCGATATCGCCACTATGGTCGCCAAGACAATCGCTAGCGGGAGGATCTTTTGCCGAAGGCACTGTGCTCAACAGTCAGTGAGACTCTTCAGGTCATTGGGATATCAAGTCAGGTTGCTTTCCTTACCCTCGCTGAATTCACTTCGGAAAGACCTTGTTGGGTCGACAAGACTTCATGGTGAAGCCTTCAACCTCTTGGCGATCTCCAAACTCTTTCGGTAAGACCTTTGGCACTCGACATGACCTTTATCGAGCTCTAAATGTTATACCAAAGGCACCCCTCTGTCGCCAAGACACCCGAGTGTCGGTGAGATATCTCATCGAAGGAAAAACGCTACCCTGAGACCCCTCTTCATCAGCAGGAGTTGATGCCTTCGCCGAGACATCGTGGCGAATCTACTTTCTTTTGCCGAGACCATGAGTCGGCAAGACTTTCAGACGAAGGCAAGATGTCATGGCGAACCCATCTCATTGTCGGTAAGGCACCATACTCTCGACAAGACCTCATGTCGAAGGCAAAATACTTTGGCAAGCATTCATCATCTTCTATCGGTGAGAGTCTATTGATGTCACCCCGAACGCACTCTACTCCACCGAGCTCTACATTCCTTTCGGTGAGACACCAGCAAGTCGGGAAGACTCATGGCGAGCTCCATTAGTCATACCGACATCCGTTTCCATTGCTGAGACCACACTATGTTGGAAAGACGTTACTCCAATGGCTAGAAGTTAAGTCGATGTCATATATGTCGGGGAGACCTTCTGCATTCGGCGAGACCTTTTGTCGATATCAATTTCTCTCGGTGAGCACATCCATGTCGGCAAGACCCTACCGAATCGGTAGGACCTCATGGCAATGTTGGATCTTTCTCCCTAAGCTGGTTCCACTTCGGCGAGACTCCGCTTGGTCAGTGGGACCTCACAGTGAGCCCATTTTAGTCACCCCGAGATAGGCTCGAGCCCCTTTCATTTCGGTAAGACTCCCAGCCTTCGAAAAAACATTATGTCGAAGGAAAAATCCTTTGGCGAACTTGCTATCGGTGAGACCCTTCATTAGTCACCGAGACCTCAAGCCGAAGGCAGAACCTTATGCCAATAGTGAAAACCCCTTCGGTGAGACCTTTTGGTCGCCGAGATCTCCTGCCAAAAGCAAACCGTTTCCCCTGGCGCCAGCTTTGTGAGCTACTGTCGGCGAGACATCCCAAGCAGAGATACACATAAAGAGTTGTAGCGACCTCAATGTCTTGGCGACTAGTTTATTCAAACAAAAAGAATGCACTGTTAGTCAGCAAGACATTAGAAGGGTCTTGCCGACTTTCTTCTCTGATGGATTTTATGTCAAATCTGACAGAGGGATGCCTTCTAATAGACCACCCAGTGACTTAGCATTAGATGCGTGATTTTTCCCTTGTTGCGAATGTTTGATTTGGCCTTCTCAAACCTCTGTGACATGATTTATCCACCCTGATTGAACCTATTGGTAAAAATCGAGCAACATTTATGGTGACCTCAGCTGGATGTTTGCCTGCTAAACATAGAAACTAGTAGCCAAAACTTGTCCATTGGGCATGGAGTCATTGGGAAGCTCAAAAAATGAATAAAACATCAACTTTGCACATGGATGCAACTCGCTTAAGACCCATAAAACACAACAGGTTGCCAAAAACGACAAAACAGGGGAAACTAAAAGAAAATATTTACTGTGTTGAAACAACATTGAGGAGATGAAAAAACATTTTAAGCTAAAGTGCAGAAGCACTTATTGGAAACATAAATCTAACCTGATATGTACAATGGAAGAGCCTGTCAAACCTCAAAACAAGGCTTGAGGTGTATCCCATTGACTGGGATGGGAAGTACTTTGCCCTCTGTTGTGGTCAGTTGATAAGCATTGCATTCCTTACAGTCTATGATAATAAATGGACCCGTCCACATATTGTCAAACTTGGTGTGATGGCCTGGCCTACTTTTCAAAACATCCCATTTCAGCACAAGATCTCCCACCTTGAAAAAAAAATTTGTAGCCTTCTTGTCAAATGTCTTCTTTGTTTGGAGTTGATGATACTCCAAAACCTTCATTGCTTTGTCCCTTGATTCTTCGAGCTCCAAGAGCTCTGCATATCTCATGAACATTGGGTCCTGTTCCTCAAACATCTCCAACTGACGAACAATGTCTAGAGCTGGGAGCTCTACGAATAGAGGTAACCTGGGCTCCTTACCATAAACTAATATGTATGGTGAATTACCGATAGACCTCTTAGGAGTCACTCTGTCTGCCCAAAGCGCATACTTTAGATTTACATGCCAGGTCCTTTGGTTATCCTCCATTGTTCTTTTGATAATCCTAATGAGATTCTTGTTTGTGCTTTCAGCTAAACCATTACCCTGAGGGTAATAATTTGATGACGTATTCAAATGAATGCCATGTTTAATAGCCCAATCAGTTAATCTTAATCCCACAAATGCAAGAGCATTATCAGATATGATAGAGTCAGGAACTCCAAATCTAGTGACTATATCCTCATAAAAGCTCAAAACTGAAGACTCTTTTGCTTCTTTCAAAGCTATCGCTTCTGTCCACCGTGTGAAATAGTCTGTGACAGTGAGCACCCACCTGTGACCAGTACTAGATGGTGGATTAATCGGCCCAATAAAGTCGATGCCCCATCTCATGAAGGGCTGCTCCACTTGAATTGGATGTAGAGGCATAGCAGGCAAGTTTTCCTTTCCTAAAAATAGAGCATTTTTGACACACTTTCTTGACCATGCATAAGCATCTTTAAATAAGTTGGGCCAGTAGTAGCCAGTTCTCATTATTTTCCATGCAGTAGTTTTGGGAGCAAAGTGACCTCCTGCAGCTCCATCATGAAACTCATGGAGTATCTTCTTGATCTGATCATTGTGAATACATCTTAATAGAACACCATTTAAATCCTTTTTAAAAAGAACATTATTTACTAGCACATATGGTATGGACTACAGTCTAAAGTATCTTCTTTTAGCTTTGTTCAAACCTAATGGACACTCACCAATTTGTAAAAATTGGGTCATGTCTTGAACCCAATTAATTGCTACCACAGGCACATGGTCTTGAGCATCCTGAGACTCATTTGTATTATCAAACACAACATCCTTTCCTAATTCATTTTCACTGCTTGACCCTGTAGCAAGCTGTTCACAGAGACCTTTACCTCTAATCAGTCTGGTAATCTTGATACCCACATCATATTCCATAACCTTAGTGATCCACCCTGCCCTTTTTTCATTCAGATCTTTACTCAACAAAGATTCCTTGACACTTGGGTGTGCAACAATGACATGAATTTTATTATTAGACATTAAAGGCTTGAATTTCTTTAGGCTTTTGATCACGGAGAGAACATGCTTCTCAAAAAATGTATACCTCTCTTTGTAATCAGCAAGTACTTGACTAAAGAAGGCTATGGGTTGTTCTAGTTTATCACTATTTTTCTGTACCAGCATAGCAGAGATTGAACTAGTGCTGCCAAAAGCATACAAAAAGAAGTCTTTAGAGAAGTCTGGATTTACCAGTGTTGGAGCTGATGCTAAAGCTTCCTTGACTCCTTCAAAACTACGCTTTGATTATTTAGCCCAACTGAAAATTGCGTTCTTTTTAAGCATGGCAGTCAAGGACTATAACAGGTTTGCAACATCAGGGATGAATCTTCTCAAAAAGTTGATTTGGCCCAAAAAGCTCTATAGACCCTTCTTGTGATTAGGCAATGGCAACTCAAGTATGGCTTTGACTCTTTCAGGATCAATAGTAATTCCTTTCTTTGACACTATGTATCCTAATAATTTCCCTTCAGAACAGCAAAGATACTCTTTTTCGGATTGAGAGAGATACCAAACTCTCTGCATTTTTTGAAAACTTGTTTAAGGTGTGACAAATGTTCATCAACATTCTTAGAATAAACTGTAATGTCATCTAAATAAATCAGCATAATCTCATTGATCAAACTTTGAAACGCCATGTCCATGGCCCTCTGAAATGTGGCACCAGCATTAGATAAACCAAAAGGCATCCTTTTGTATGTCATGGTGCCCCACTTAGTTGTAAAAGCAGTTTTGAACTGATCCTCCTCTTTAACCAGCACTTGATTATAGCCTGAAAAACCATCTAACATGGAAAATCTCTCAGAACTAGCAACTACTTGTAAGATTTGTTCCATGGAGGGCAACGGGTAGTGGTCTTTCAAAGATGATCGGTTAAGATCCCTAAAATCTATACAAAGTCTTATTTCACCATTTTTCTTCCTAACCAACACAAGGTTAGAAACCCATGAAGTATGTTTAATAGGAAAGACGATACCCCCCTCAACTAATTTGGTCAGCTCTTTAATCATTAAAGGCTCAAGCTTAGGATTTAAGGGCCTTTGTTTCTGCCTTACTGGCTTAGCATTAGGTTCTAACTCAATTGTGTGCTAAGCAATATGGGGATCAAACCCTTTCAAATCTAAGTATTCCCAAGCAAAGACATCATAAAATTCTTGGCATAAAGCAACAAAAGATTGTTTATCTTCATGTGAACAAATTTTGCCTATCTTAAGGAGTTTACCTTTGAAAATCTCCAGTTCTTCATAATGCTCTTGTCTTATTTGCAAGCTAGCTTTACCCTTTTTAAGCTGATCGTCAGTACTGAAAAGCGACTCTAAGGTAACCAGACCTTTGGGTAACTTATTTGTCCTCAGTTGTATGACTTGATCATCATATTGTTGCTTAAGTTTTGTTTGGTTCACCATGGAGAACTAATCTTCTTCGAGCAAGAAAGAAAGAATTTGTTCATCGCTGTCAAAAACTTGCGAGTGAATGTTGTTATTAGGAATTGATGGCTTGACTACAACCTTCACATACTGCTGTAATTTCTCCTTTCTAATATCACCTGGAATATCAAACTGTGCCCCAATGGCTGCAAGCCTATCAACATGCTTGTTCTGGTTCCTTGGAATAGACACTAAGTTAAAGGCATCAAAATCCTTAAGCATGTTCCACACTTTGTTTCTATAAGACTTTAGTGTGTCATTTTTAGCAACATTTAGGCCTCTTATTTGATTGACAATTAATTCACAGTCCCCATAAACTTTCAAGCGGGTTATTCTCTCTTTCTTGCCCACTCAAGACCTTGAACAAGGCCCTCATACTCAACAGTGTTATTAGAGCACGCAAAAGCAAAACAAAATGCAGAGTAATACCTATCACCCTGCGGAGATACAAGCATTGCACCTCCTCCTGCCCCATTCCTACTCCTGGAACCATCGAAGAACATTTCCCAAAGTCCACTTTGTGGTTGCAACAGCTGATCCGAACCCTTTTCAAGGTTTGGAATCTCGGCATCAGGCTCAAGTATGACATAGTTACCCATACCAACATCTTGAATGAGGTCTTTGGGACTGTCCAACACATTTTCAACTGCCCACTTGTGCAACAGTACATCAGGAACAACTTCTGATTGAAGTTCTTAAGCAGCAGCTAGTTCACTGTTAGAAACAACAACACAATTTGTGTCTACAGCAGTAGGAACAACGTTGATAGGACTTGGGTTATACGGCTCAATGTGATCTTTAGCCAACCCTTAAGATTTAATGGTAACCTTAGTTCCATATCTTGTTCTAAACAACATGTGTGACCAATCACCTGATATGTAACCACCTATCTTGGCTGTAAAGTCTCTTGATAAGCACAGGGAAAAGAAAGGCGGAAGGTCTATGACACATATGTCTTGGAGAACTGAAAAATTAGGACAAGCATGAAGGGTGAGACTCAAATCTTTAATGATGCCCAATGTATTAACTGAAGTACCATCCAATTGAATTACTCCTTTCTCTAAAGGTAGATACTTTAGTCCAAGCTTGTCAGCAATCTGTTTTGGCATTACAAAGCTACTAGCTCCATTGTCTACCATACAATTATGAACTAACTTGTCACCTATGATTACTGACACATAAAATGGAGGTGGTTTAACTCCTTTTCCTATTTCTTTGCTAGGCTGTTGATCATTTCCCTGAGGATTACTTGTTAGCATGGTTCTAGCTTGACCTATTGAAGACTCAACTTCATCAGACATTTTCAAACTTGACAAGGCTGACTGTAACATATCTTTTTGACCTGGGATAGCTAATGAGTCCCACATAGACATTGTAACATTCATCTTTTTCATGCTATCAAGGATATTATAGGGTACAGCTGGGTTTACTTTATAATGTACCTTTATTCCAGTGTGATCAGCTTGCAAGTGTGGCTGCTCCTTGATCGGGAGTTGTTGATCTCTTTGCAAACCATGAGTCGCTTGAGATGTAGATGGTTCCATAGTCGTTGCCTTTCCTTTATCAGCTACTTGATTGAGTTCAAATGCTCTCTTCTTCACCCTAGTGTTAGCTGCAACTAGAGAATTATCTACATTTAATCCACAAAATTCTTCACCTTGCCAATTAAGTAGGGTGGTTTCATGGGTAGGCTGCTCTTGGTGTTGTGGAGATGCATCATTGAATGCACTTTACTGTGAACTTGAGGAATTTTGTACAAGTGCCTGATTGATGAGTCCATTTGAGCAAGTGGCTTGATTGTGGGGCTGGTTGCAAGGGTAGCACCACACATAATCAGCTACTAAATTGTTTTGAGTAGGAACCAAGTCCTTGACTACACTAACAGGTGCTGGATTATAGGCCTGAAAAGGTCTTGCGGAAAAATTTTGTCTTGTGCCTTGGTAATTACTTTGATACTGCTATCTATTCCCCTAGAATTGTTGTTGTTGACCTTGAAAAGGCTGACTTGAGGCCTGATTCTGTTGTTGATAAGGTCTAGAATAGGACTGTTGTTTTTCCAAGATCACCAACTTGTTACCAAAAGTATATAAAAGACTTTTGATCTCTTGTAACTCCTATGATGAGCCTAAAGCAACACTTTCTTGTTTATCAATGACTGGAACAACAGCTGGCAGTGTTGGTATAGTTGGTAGAGGTGTAAAAGGAGGTATTTGCAAAGGGATATTTGCATGAATCACTAGAAATATAGGCATTGGTGGACTAGGAGCGAGTTTACTAACCTATATTAAGCTGTTTTCAGCTTTAATTGCTATTTCAAAAGCATCTAGTAGGGAAACCCCTCCCATTGACTGTATCATAACAGCTATATCGCTATTTAGAGCTCTCAAAAAGTACAAAAATGCATATTCTGGAGCTAGCCTCATGGTTGCAGGGATTCTATCCCATGTTCTTTGAAATCTAAAATTGAAATCATTCATCTGTTCTTGTGGAGCCCTCTTAATTGTAGTTAATTGTTCCAATAGAGATAAGTTATCAGACCTGTCCTGAAATTGTTTATGCAACTTGTCTCCAAATTCGTCTCAAGTTACAATTGAACCGATTGCCAAGCCTCTATACCATTTCACAACTCTTCCTTTTAGTGAAGCAGCTAGTAATCTCACTACAACATCCTCTTGGGTTATGTGATGGACTTCGCATAATGAAGCCACATCTCGCATGTGTTCAATCAGGGTAGTTTGATCTTCTCCTGTGAAAGTTGGCAGACTCTTCAAAGCTACCATTGGAATATCATTGTGTTGTGTCAAATTCAAGGGGCTCCCTCCATTAAAAGCAACAAAGTGTTGATTCCTTGGAGTGGCCATTAGAGGTGGCTGAGATGGATTTACTTGCACTCTAGGAGAAACTAAAAGTGGCACTGCAATATCAAATTCTACAAATGGAGGAGTGGATTTGGCTCTTCTAGAATAAACAGATGTTATCCCTAGTCTTTCTATAACTCTGCCTTGTCTTCTTGGTGGTGACAGCTGTAAATATTCAAAAGGGAACAAGTTGCTCCTTGTCTGAACTCTTCTCATAAACTATAGAAGGCATCGATTTTGAAGTTCTTTATCTCTACGGAGTTGCCAAGTATGCACAAATGACTTCTATAAAGCTTGGAACTCACTGGTTGCATACTAAACCAACAACATAATGTGGAACTTGTCCCACCGGGTATGCCAGAAATTGTTGTCACCTAGAAATGCACCCTATGCAAAGTTACGAAAACTAAGATTTCTAGAGCAACATGGGATCATTTCAAGTCTGTGGGTCACCTGAGGCTGAAATGAACCTCCGAAGAAGGCTGACTTCCTTTGGGTATCACCTAAACTATCAATTATGTAAGGGTAAAAGGAGGAGTCCATATAAATGTAACTAAACCTATGGTGATACACCGAATTGATAAGAAATCATGAAATTAAAACAAGATGGACATACACTGAGAAGCTAATGGTCAATATTTCATTTACTCAACATAACCCCTTTAGACTTATGCATAATTCTTAAAATCCTTGATCTACATACACATCTTAAGAAGGAAAGATCAATTTCATAGCTTTAAGGTATGAATACAGATTTATAAATACACAGTTGAGAACTTGCATAATCTAAAATACAGAAATGAGGATAATACAAACATTAACAATAGCTTCCAAGGTAAACTTTGTGTTGTATTTCAGATTCCCGTTGAGGTACAAAGCATACATCAGATGAGAAAGGATTGCTAAAAATCACTAACTCTTTCTTAATGCATTATTTGAAATCTCCTTGAAAAGGAAAAAAATATATCCTATATACCAAATATTTCGGCCCCTTAGGGCTTACAAAATAGCTGACTACAAAGATCTGCTCATAGATCTTTTTGATGAAATTAATGTAGCACCTTGCGTTTCCTTGTTGTCCATGTCGGTGAAGAAACATTCCCAGAGAAGCCTTTAGATCTTTCGCAGCTACCACATTCATTTCTAGTCCTCGTGTCCATCTATCGGATTCCCTGTCAAGCTGCTTTGAATGCTTCAGAGCCAATCCACGTCGATTTCATTCTATTGATCCTCTTGGCACCTGGTTCTGCTACCGACGATTCACCTGTAGCTCTCTCTAATTGGTTGGATACATTCCACAGGGATTCTTTGACGGTCAAAAGCTCATTCCGTTAGAATCGCATCTTGACAAGACACCAAAAGTGTCTTGCTGATGCAATTATGCCCATCTGAAGCTATCAACATAACATGGCACTATCGATGAGAGTCATGGCGAGCCCAAAGGTTATACCAATATCGCCACTATGGTCGCCAAGACAATCGCTATTAGGAGGATCTTTTGCCGAAGGCACTGTGCTTAATGGTCGGTGAGACTCTTCGGGTCGCTGGGATATCAAGTCGAGTTGCTTTCCTTACCTTCACTGAATTCACTTTGGTAAGACCTTGTTGGGTCGACAAGACTTCATGGTGAAGCCTTCAACCTCTTGGCGATCTCCAAACTCTTTCGGCAAGACCTTCAGCACTCGACAGGACCTTTATCGAGCTCTAAATGTTATACCAAAGGCACCCCTCTGTCGCCAAGACACCCGAGTGTCGGTGAGATATCTCACCGAATGCAAAACGCTACCCCGAGACCCCTCCTCATCGGCAGGAGTTGATGCCTTCGCTGAGACATCGTGGAAAATCTACTTTCTTTTGCCGAGACCATGAGTCGGGAGGACTTTCGAACGAAGGAAAGATGTCATGGCGAACCCATCTCATTGTCAGTAAGGCACCATACTCTCGACAAGACCTCATGCCAAAGGCAAAATACTTCGATAAGCATTCCTCATCTTCTATCGACAAGAGTCTATTGATGTCACCCCGAATGCACTCTACTCCACCGAGCTCTGCATTCCTTTCGGTGAGACACCGGCAAGTCGGGAAGACTCATGGCGAGCTTCATTAGTCATACCGACATCTGTTTCCATTGCTGAGACCACACTATGTCGGCAAGATGTAACTCCGACGGCTGGAAGTTAGGCCGATGTCATATATGTGGGGGAGACCTTTTGTCGATATCAATTTCTCTCGGTGAGCACATCCATGTCGACAAGACCCTACCGAATCGGCAGGACCTCATGGCGATGTTGGATCTTTCTCCCCGAGCTGGTTCCACTTCGGCGAGACTCTGCTTGGTCGGTGGGACCTCACAATGAGCCCATTTTAGTCACCCCGAGATAGGCCTGAGCCCCTTTCATTTTGGTAAGACTCCCAACCTTCGGCAAGACATTATGCTGAAGGAAAAATCCTTTGGCGAACTTTCTATCGGTGAGACCCTTCATTAGTCGTCGAGACCTCATGACAAAGGCAAAACCTTATGCCGACGGTGAAACCCCCTTTGGCGAGACCTTTTGGTTGCCGAGATCTCCTGTCGAAAGAAAACTGTTTCCCCTGGCGCCAGCTTTGTGAGCTACTATTGATGAGACATCTCAAGCAGAGATACACATAAAGAGTCGTAGCGACCCGAATGTCTTGGCAACTGGTTTATTCAAACAAAAAGAATGCACTATTAGTCGGCAAGACATTAGAAGGGTCTTACCGACTTTCTTCTCTAATGGATTTTATGTCAAATCTGACAGAGGGATGCCTTCCAATAGACCACCCTATGACTTAGCATCAGATGCATGATTTTTCCCTTGTTGCAAATGTTCGATTTGGCCTTCTCAAACCTCTGTGACATGATTTATCCAGCCTGATTGAGCCTATTGGTAAAAATCGAGCAACAATCATGACATGTTTCTTAATCTTGTATAATGAGACAACTACCTCAACATTATTAAATGACTTAGGACACAAGTATTAAATGTCATGATAAGATAAGAAAATATCACATGACACCTAAGACTTCTAGAAATATTCCTTAGGACCTAAGTAAACTTAACATGCAAATAAGACCCACTAATGACTCGTTAGGTAAAATACCTATTTGCACCAACACCCCCCTTAAGTGCAACTTAGGAAGTAGAATACTATGCAAATGATGCAAAGATGTAAAACATGAAGATGATTATGGGTCTTGGAATCTAGGCCATGTTAAGTACCCATGTACAAATGCAATCTCTCACAAATAGAGAAAATGAGAAAACCCAATGGAAAAAAAATCATCTCCAAAAGAGAGAAAAGATACAGTAATACTCTATATGAAGAATGAGAAGGAAAAAACCCCATGCAAGGAAAAATACCCCCATAAGAGAGAAGAAGAGAGACCATGCAACCCCCCCTCAATGAGATAACATGTTGCAAAGAAACATTGGAAGCACACTAGTGGAGTAACACTAGAACCTTAATCCAAGAAATAAAGGACAAGATGAATTTGATGCTAGAAACACTGGAAACTCTCAATTGTTGGAGCAACTCTAGAATCATGATTGAAGCAACAAGAGATAAAACCATGTTCTAGAACTGGAATGAAGTGCAAGGATTAAAACAACACCTTCTTAAGTGATAGGATGTCCAAGTGCTCAACCAAAATGTGAATACGTACAAATTTGAATAAAAAATACATAGGGTTGAATCTAAAAAAATTACATGGATGGCTTGATAGAGCTCCTCAATACCTTTCAAATGTCACAAGAATCATGAAAATCAAAGATCATGTTAAAAATTTATGAGCTTGAAATCCAAAAAAAGAAGCTTTGAATTCAAATTGCAAATGCTAGCACCAAACAACAAAATTTGGAAAAATAACCTTCACCAATTCAAAGTACACAGAGCCATCTTTTTTATGACATCTCATTTTTGAAAATCCAATACCATGGAAAAATATTATTGGCCATTTGAAAAAAAATTCTTGATTCGGGCATTAGGGGGCCAAAAATGGGCCCCTGGGCCTTAATCCCTCAGGTACCCATACAACCACTCATGGGCTAGTAGGTTTTAAAAAAACTTTATATATTGTTGTCCACCATGGTGGGACCATTGGGGTGGGGTTGTTGGGGGGAGAAATGAGCCACTTGCTGCACCACTCGGGACTCTCAGCCCCTTGTGGTACAAGTGTTGTCTATAATAAGACCATGGCTTAATAAAGTCATGATCAAGTGGCTATCTTAATACAACCATCGGTGGTATAAATTAAATGAAAATTCAAAATATATTTTTTATTAATACTAATTGGTGATTTTGTACCACCGTTTGCAATACAAAGTACCATCCAATGCAAACCAAGTATAGTCGACTGATGATGCCAAAGTCATGTTGAGTTACATTGAAAAAAAGAATATTTTGCCTAAGATGTCGACTATGATTGTGATGTTGTAGACCATATTGTATGGTTGGGTACAAATCTATAAAACCATACAAAATATGTTGACGATACAAAATGTTCAAATTTATGATTTGACAAGTGATTTTTAGGGTTTTGGACCTTCGGGATGCAATGGTAGGGTCATTTTTGACCAAAAGTGAAAATTCAATTATCTCTAGGATCTGGTAACCCTCACTCAAATTTAAACCTAAGTTGTAGATATTGCACAATATATTGGATTTTGATGAAACAAAAACCAATTCTAACTTTCTCTAATACCTTGGATTCAATTGTGAGGTCCTTGAAACCCCAAATTACACCTATCAATTTATTCAAGCCAAAATATGTCCCTCGGATCTAGGAAGGAGTTTGCAACATTGGAGCTTTGATACCATGTAGGAGGCAATGGTGAACTCCCAACACCCCAAGAACAATTGCTAGACCAAAATATCTTTCACAAGAGAAAATGACAAGAATAGCTTGCTTAGTTATGGATGCAATATTGATTGATTGAATATATCAAATGTTGCAATATTGATTGATTGAATATATCAAATGTACATATGATGCCTTGCTTATAAAGGCAAGTAGTGATTTTTTTAGTGGCTAATATTCACCAATTGGCTAATAATCAAAATTTGGGAATCCAATTTTGGCTAATAATTCAAGCTGTAATGTGACATAAATCACCATATTTTTATAAAAAAATATTTTACTCTTATTTTAACTCAAAAAATTTGCCACAATATTCGATACATGATTAGATCAAGTTCACCTAAATTTTATAAGTTATGGTAGAAATTTAAATTAATTCACAAATAGTATATCATAATTATTAGTTTCTTTAGGGTCATATTTCTAATCTTTAGTTGCCTTTATTACTTAAAATATAATCTAACGACCCTTCTTGTATTTCATGAGCTAAAATATACTTATAATTTGTAATTCTCATCGGACCCGAAATAAAAACAATTTCAGGCTCCATGAGCATTACAAATTGCGAATATTTTTTACCTTGAGGAATACAATGAGGGTTGTTGGATTATATTTTAAATCAATGGTAGCAACTAAATATCATAGAGTCTACCCCTTAAACCCATCGATCATTTCCACCCTTGTGTGCCTACTTTTCCATGAGAATTTTTTTTTAAATGGAAGTATTTGTCATTATAATTAATGCATTTTTCTATTATTTTCCAAGATTCACCAATATTTTCTAAAGAAATTAGTGATGTAAAAAAAATAACAGTAAAATTAATACTTTTTTTTTTAAAAAGAAAACATTTGCCAATAGAAATTAATATTTTTTCCAAAAATGAATGATTTGTCAAGATTTTATATCTTTTCTTGAGGGATGGATTCTCAAAGTTATCATTAAAGGAAATGTTGTGAGATGGGATTAGACAAGATCATGACATGTTTCTTAATCCTATACAATGAGACAACTACCTCAACATTATTAAATGACTTAGGACACAAGTATTAAATGCCATGATAAGATAAGATAAGATCACATGACACATAAGACTTCTAGAAATATTCCTTAGGACCTAAGTAAAAATAACATGTAAATAGGACCTACTAATGAACTAGTTAGGTAAACTACCTATTTACACCAACAAACTTAACTGGAAACACATGATTTTTTCTATCATCATCAAAATTCATCAGATAATCTCATGAAACTACATCAAATTGCTTGGAAGAAGTTGGAAGTGAAAAGTATGCAAAATTGGTTCGGACTAAAAACTCTACCAAAGTTATCAAGATGACCAAAAAGTGTAAAAAGTACCCTTCAATCTCTTTTTCATTGAGATCCTTAGTGATTTCCTCTATCCAGATTTTTCTTCTTTCATTATGTGGATATACAACTTAATCCTGCAACTCATTGCTACCTAGAAAAGAAAATAATGAAGTTTTCTAAGTATTGCATGTTAATGCAAAATATTCAAGGTAAATAGGTTATTAATACCATAAAACATCCTTAATCCAAATGAAGCAATGATGTGCATAAGAAAAAACAATTATTCATTCAATTTTTTTACCATTACAACCTTTCAAGTACATAGGATGTAGGGAATTCAAGTGTCATTAGATTCAATTCTTTAGGAAAACCCTTTAGTTCATTCTCATAGGATTTTTCAATTTATGTGGGAATTTTATGTTGGATAGGATGTGGGCAATCACAATCCATAGGCTCAAAATTTTAATCATTTGTAGAAATTTTGGTAGATATGAGATATCATGATATTTTAGCATGTAATTGGACATATCCTAGTCGAATATGAGTTAGACAAAATTAATTTGAAAATATTTTAACAAAATTCAACATTCTTTGGGATGTTGGTGGGAATTCAAATACCATATGGATATATCCAAGACATGAGAAAAGTATCACCAATGTTACAACTTACATGTTCCTCTAGTGGGGATCTAAAAGACTTAGGGGATAGATGTGGGGAATCCAGGTTCCTAAGTATATGGTGAGACTTGGATGACCACATGGACATATCCAAAGTAGGGCTAAATATTTTCTTGAGTAAACCTTGCAGAAAAGGCAGACGTGAATGGGTGAGGCAAAAATATTGGGTGAACAAAATATATCTCGAATGGGATCAAAGGCCCGTAAGAGGGAGTCTTGCAAAAAAATGAAGGCAATGATGAAGTGAGGAAAAGATGTTAGGGTGGGAAGGAAATTATGAGAATAGTAGGATGAATGTGTTGTTCAAGAAATACCAATGGGTAATGTATCCTTTTGTGGTTCAAACTAGCTAAATCCATATGGGATGTTACTTTATGCCAAGTCTTTGTATTTGATCTCTTAATACCCACGTGCAAAATTTGAAACCAAATAGTCAGTTTTCTCATTTTAGTTACATTCAATTAGGAATATATTTCTTTCCAATTTAGAAATTTGACCTACTCCTACCATGTGGGAAAGTACCAAGTGAACTGGTTTTATTGCCACTCAAATGTCAAGTTTTTGTGATGATTTCATTATGATGTGGAAAGGTATTGGATAGATGATGTCATCATGACA
The DNA here is from genome assembly GCA_007258455.2 of Sequoia sempervirens. Classification (NCBI taxonomy): domain Eukaryota; kingdom Viridiplantae; phylum Streptophyta; class Pinopsida; order Cupressales; family Cupressaceae; genus Sequoia; species Sequoia sempervirens. The sequence continues at coordinate 72,913 of VDFB02029952.1, read as the reverse complement.
TGTACTAATGTCATCTTTGTACGGTTGTGGGAAGTCAATGTTCAAGTGGTTCAAGAACTTATATTTGTAGAGATCAAGTTTAGTTCGAAGAAGGTAGTTTATAAAGTTTGTTGTTGATGTCATGACGATGTAATCATTGTACTTCATACAACAAAATCAAATTGACCTAAAAAATTTGGGTCCTTTGGATAATGGGTAAGTTCAATAAGGATCCAAATGTTTGCAAAGAATTAAATTTTCTGTAAATAGCTCAGGATTAGGAAATAGCCCTATTATTGAACTAGACATTTAGATATGAAAAGTGCACTTATTGACCTTACGGGATTTTTGTATTCAAGTTGAATTTTACCAGAAACTGTAAGTGAACCACCATCTTAACATTGTGGAGCTACATAAACAATTCAATAGCAACTAAATTTTTTGCAATTATAGGAAAATGCAACTGAAATTGTCATACGAAACTTGGTTGGGTTACTTACTTTGAGTTGGTAAGGATGATAAAATTTACAAAGAACAACTTTCTTGTTTCAAATAATTTTGACAAAATCTTAGAAGCAACTTACATTTATTTTTTAATTCTCTTTCCATCCACAATGGAATTTTGACCCCTTTGAAAAAATTAATTTTGAATCTTAAAGGACTTGAAAAAACTTGTCAACATTGTAGGATAAGCTAAGACCTAGTAAAAAGAGGGGGTTACATTATTTTTTAATTCTCTTTCCATCCACGATGGAATTTTGACCCCTTTGAAAAAATTAATTTTGAAACTTAGAGGACTTGAAAAAACTTGTAACATTGTAGGATAAGCTAAGACCTAGTAAAAAGAGGGGGTCCTTATTTTAAAAAAATAAAAATTGGGTGTGTGTGCAAGGGCACAACAAGCACATAGCTAGATCAAGTGCAAGACAATATTCTCAACCCTCAAATTCCATCCCAAGTGAATTTTCCAAATATTATTTAGGGAGCACCAATAGCAAATCTCATCTATTTAAGAACCAACTCTAGAGCTATAAGGAGATGGTGCAATGGAGAAACAAATGAAAGTTGGTCTCCACTTGAGTCTTACACAATGAACACCTTGAGGGACATAATCTCTCAAAAAAATTGAAGTTGATCCCAAGTAATATACTTTTTTATAATCTATGATCTAAAGAAAGATGCTTGCCTTCTACTACCTTTCAATACCTATATTTTAGAGCTTGAAATATCCCTACAGTCCCTAGCATGAAGAAGAAGAGAGTGATAAGTTGAGTTAACAATAATAACACTACTACTATCAAGGGACCCCATATCAAGGAATTGACCCTACCATTAGAAGGGATCAACCAATTGTCCAAGGTGATGCTCAAATTAATGTAATGAATCTCAAAATTTGGGGGAGGGAACTCCAAATTCTACTATCTTAACCCACTAGTAGTTGGATCCCAATAATTCCTCACCTAATCACCAATAATATCTTCAAAATGGGAGATCAAATGCCTCGAACCATCCATGTCAATGAGAGTTGAATTAAATAGCCATAGGTCCTTCTATAAATGAATCTTATATCCATTCCCCAAGCACCATCTAACATCATTCCTAATCAATCCAAAGTTGAATTGAAGAAAGTTCCAAATATTAGAACCATGAAGTAGAGACACATCCCTAGAAATAACTTGAGATACAATGGCATACACAAATATTTACTCAATAATATTAGCAAAGCCAAGAATCATTTGAATCTCAAGTTCCTCCAACCATTGATCTTTTAAAAATTATAATATGGACTTAGGAGCATTGATTCTCTAACTAGCATCTCATTCATACTTATATAGAATGAACTTAATATCCATTACTTCTCTGGTAGATGTTTCCCCCATTAGGAGAGTGTGATCTAAACATTAAAGGTTGGATACATTATGTTCTCTAGTTGAGAATTGAAGACCTTTAAAATTCCCAATAAAAATTATCCCTTCAAAGTCTAGCCCAAAACCTCAACCACAATAAGGGAGACAAGGGGTCTCCCTAACAAAGACCATACTTAGCCTAAAATAAATTCGTGAAGATCCATTGATCAATATAGAGTAGAAAACTATAGAGATACAACTAAACACCCAATTTCACTAGTCCTGACTAAAACCAAACTTTTGCATTGCTTGGATCAAGAAATCCCATTACACCTATCATAAGCCTTGCTTATATCCTTCTTAAGAAGCATCCCCTCCTTTTTTCTAGTACATATAGAGTGAACCATCTCATGAGAAATAACAACAGTATCCAATACTTTTCTTCCATTTAGAAAACTACTATGCTTCTCATATATGGTATCCTTGAGATATTGTTTCCACGGAACGACAATGGCCTTAGTAACAATTTTGTAAATATAACTAGAAAGGGATATCACAAATTTCATCAAATTATTTTGGATAATTCTTGGGAATAAGGGCAATAAACATAGAGTTCCAACCTTTGAACATAGGTCTTTGGGTCAACATTTCGCAATATCCAACCAAACATCTTTGTCGACCAAATCCTAATTTTTTTAAAGAAACCTACTTGGAATCAATCCCATATTAGATCCTTCTAAGTTCCTAAAGGGAAGTTAGTTGCACAAATATCATCCCAGGGGAAAGGAATTAGAAATCCTTGGTTTTTCTCTAGAGTAATCAAAGAAGGAATATTGTAGAGAAGATCCTCTTGAGCATTTAGATCCACAAGGGACACTAAAGCCAAAAGATTTTTAAAAATTTCAACTACTTTCATAATAAGCTCCATGTCCTTGACCTTTGAGCCAAAAGGTAAAATTATGTTGTAAATTCTATTAGCATGTTGTCTAATCTTGGTAGAAAGATGAAAAAATTGGTGTTACGATCACCTTCCTGGAGCCAATTAATCCTAGACTTATGTTGCCATAAAATATCCTCCAATAAAACAATATTATTATGAACATCCCATAGACCATTCGTAGTGGTACATATGTAATCCTCCACCCTATACCTATCAATCAAAGATTCAAACACATAAAGGAAAAATTCCACTTGGAGTTTTTTTTCAAAAATATTTCCCAATCTGGCCTTATTCACTCCCTAGCACTTCTTTTCACCATATCTAACTTTTGTTGGAGGCTTAATTGATAGTTGACCCTTACATCAACTCCTCCACCAATCCTTCAAGGACTTTCAAAAAATTATAATCTCAAACTAAAATAATTCCATTTTAAACATTTGGGATCCTCCTTAATTTCCTATCTCCTTTAATAGTGACCTCAATAGGCTAGTCATCCCAACCATTAAAATGAATGAATTTTGCCTCACAAGCAATCTATTGTAGCAACCAATATGAGTTACCCAAAAACCTATCCAATATACTCAAGATACATTTCTCTCCACTTAGCTCATTACTCCAAGTAAACCAACCATCCTTGGGTTTGACATCAACCAAGGCACATCCACCATAAAATTCCTTGAAAGAGTTTGAGCCACCCACCTTGACATGAACATAATATTTTCATCAACACTAAGAACATCAAAAAATCCTCCTATCAACCAATTATCTCTACAACATGATCTTCAAGAAACACTAATATTTTTCCATACCTCTAGCCCACCAAGCTTCAAATCAGGTTTGTACACATTTGTAGTGACATGAGAAAGAATTTTCTAAAGGTGCCTAAATCTAGCATTGGTGTTGTTTTAGGACTTCAACACCAAAGAACCATTAAGATTAGAATCAACCCACAAGATGGCTAGACCCCTCATAGATCCAACAACATCCACCATAACTCCTACCCCATTTGACCAAACTATCCTTAAGAATATTTTTAAGGAATATCCTACCCCCTGAGTCTCTTGGAGTAGTATAGCATCTGCAGATTCCACTTTGAGTCACTGTTCCAACAAATGACACTTGTCAGGAGAGTTGAACCCCTTTATATTCCAACTTACTTCCTTCATGATCTTTTGGATGGGTGGAATTTCTTGCCTCCACTTTCAACATATTTCCTTAGGGATTCATACGTTCCTTTTCTCCAATTGTTCAAGCACTTTCTTCTTAGCTTCATTAACCTTTGATTGTCCCCCTTTCCTAATTCCAAATCCCATGTTTGGACCAATTGGAAGGGGTTTTTTAACACCATTTCTTTCTTCTCTCCTTGTGACCATATTCCACTTTGATCCTATAATTTTATCTTCCATACCATCTTTCCCTAGTTCTTAATCACTCTCATCCATATTTGACATTGTCTCCCTTTCCTTAGATCCTCCTTATTAACTTATTCCTCTTTTTTTCAAGAGGGACTAGATTGACTGATAGCCACATTTTCCCATCAAGGGCTCATCTTTGAGGAATCACCCATAATCAAAGAGGATGATCCCTGCTTTTTTGGACCCAAAGGAGAAGTTGAATCCAACAAGAGGTGTTTGTTGACCCCATTAATAAGCATTGATGTCACCTTAATCTAATCCCTTTCACTCTCATACACCATAAGATTTGACTATTAGGAATATTACATCATTTTTTAGGTTTGTTAGTACATTTATTATGTTTTGGTATAATATAATGTGTAGTTTAATATACAAGTGTTTATAGGGATTTGAGTTGTTAGAACTTAGAACAATTGGTCTTTGTAAAGGGAGTTGTTATATGAAATTTACTATAAATTAGGATATGAGAATCTTATAAATATGTAATACATTAGAGTATGAAGTGTAGTAAATAGAATCATTTTAGTTTATGTATAAAATTTTATGATTAGCTTCTCTAAATCCGCCCCTGAATTTCTCTCGTTGACTCCTTATCCTTCATATCTCTTGACTTCCAACAATTTTTAGCCACATGACCAACTTTCCAACATCTAAAACACCTAATTGAAAGGCATTCATAATAGTACTCATGTATTTATTCCTTGAGGATTGATTCTAAGTTGAACACATACTTAGGCTTGCTCAAATTAATTTTAACATAGAATTGAGCATAGGAAGCCATATGCTTTCCTTCTATGGTCAATAAAATTTGGATATAGTGGCCCAAAAAATATCAATGAGCCTAAAAACCTCCTCTAATAAAATATCATGAGGAATTTTATGCATGCAAATCGATAAAGGAACATCTCTAATAGTCTCCTTCAAGGGATTGAAACCAAGTAACCAAGCATAGATATGAAGGCCTAAATTTCCCATAAAAAATGGCCCCTCTTCAAGATTATATCTCAATCTCTATCACTTTCTAAATGAAGCATAATATAAGTAAACATTAGCACCATAAAATTGATCTCAAGTAGTGGATGCAAACCCCATTTCTAAATGGTCTATAATTTTTATTTTTTCATGGATGACTAGATACCCACAAATTTAGCAATAACCGTAGTCTTCTTGAGGCATTTGAAAAATCAATTCAAAAGTGTTTGAGATGAATAATTCTAGAATCACATCACTGACACCCACATTCACATTTAAAATAGAAAATTTTCACTTCTTCCTCCTATATTTTTTCTTAACCATCCTTATCACATTAGATTCTAGAGCTTCTCCTTCCAATAAATGACCCAACTCTTGACTATTTTCCACCAATCTATCCAAATTTCTTTCCATAATTCTAATCTTAGGATCCACATTGCCTCATCCTAGATTGGCTCCCTTCCTTTTCTTCTCCTCCTCAATCACCTCTAGGACATGGTCTTCATCACTATCTTTCACCATCAACACTTGGGGGCTTCTATAATGTATGTGTAATTTTTAAAAATATTTATTTTTTAATATTTTAATTCTTATTTTTACTTTTTTTTATTGTTACAAAAGTGGGTCAATAACATCAAAATATATGATTGATTGTCTTGTAAAAACTAGATATTTAAGTTTACTTTAAAAATATATATGATGCACTAGATTTTATAATTTTGGATAAATAGTTAAGACAAAAATTTATGTTCCATCAAAACAATTATGTTTTTAGTACACACAAATTTTAAGCAATATATTTATCAAAATTGAGAAAAAAATAAATCCATGCACTAAAGTTTCAAATTATAAATACCAAAAAAATAAAGGAAAAAACAAAATTTACTATTAAAAAGAACAACTTCCCACTTCATTTTCAACATTTTATCAACAACTGAATTATAGTGTCAATTTAAAACATATGCCATTCTCTAGTGATTTTAGTTAAAAAGTTAGATAAATGTTATTCATTTCTTTTATGAATGCCTGACAACTTTAAATTTTCACCCTAACTTATCATTTGATTGCATCATTAGGGAAACACCAAAAGCTTATAATTTCTAACACTATCTTGGGAGTATGAGAGATTACCACTAATTTTGTTGATATCATTATTTATTGAGTGCATCTACTTAATAAAAAATATAAAAGGGCTTGCTAAAAATTACTTAGATACTTGTGACTAGTAGCACAAAAGATTTACTTAAAGTCTCTGTGAGCCATGATCTTCTTGATAATATCATCAATGACATGTATGAAGCCAAATAATAGTGTAATAATAGTTTTGACAACCTCAAATTACTAACTAATGGCTAAGGCCCTCCTCAACAACTTAGAACTCTAAGTAAATATATAAATCAACAACAAAACAAAATAAATGTATGGATTCACCAACATGAAAAGAATAATATCACCTTGACAAAGTCCTCGACCATAGCTATGAAAATATGAATCTACAACAAAATATAGTACAAAGACACTATAAAATCAACAAGATAATTGATTGAGTTTAAATAGATTCATATCTGAATTCCTTAAGGAGAAATATATATCTAAAATCTAAACCCATTTTTGTTGAATATGGAGGTAATTATGTAGCTTTAAAACTTGTAAAACTATTATACTATAGATCTAAATAAGTGCTCTTTGTTATAATTTCTTTGTTGATGATTATCTGTTTAGATTCATTTTACCATTTGTAGAAGTAGACAAAAGATTGTAGAAGAACAAGACTAGAAGATAGAAGTGACACAACATATACTGTGGAGAAACCCTTTTGAGAAAAAACTCCACCACCAGAATCAATAGTGCTTGTATTATTTAACCTTAGAACAAGATTACAATAATTCTTTATCAATCCTTGCTTGGGATGCTTCTTTTTCCTTCAACAATTATTCTTCACGTGCTTGCAATAAAATCTGATAAAACTCTCTTCAACTTGCTGCAATTTATAGACAATAATGAGCCTTGTAAACTCCAAAGAGTTTACAATTACAAAGCACAAATCTTATCTCACAAAACCAACGCCTATTCTTTGCAAGTATAGTTCTTCCATGAAAAGCAATGTCAAACCAAGTCCTTCATCAATTTGGGCATCCAAAACTGAAGTGCTAACTCAACATTGATTCTAAAGATATCTTGTAAGCTTCTCCTCAAATTTGGCGCCCAAGAATGGGCCCACTTAACTCAGCCTTATAAAATATCTTATCATGCAAAAGTGTTAACTTCAAGATGCCAACTTGGGCACCCAAGGTGGGTCCAAGTCAATCTATGTTAACTGAAACATATCTATCCACCATTCATGCAAATATCATGTATGATTGATCATCCCCACTTAACTGAATGTATCACCTATTATTTGTCATGCAACTCAAGTCATTAGTCATGCATTCCACGTCAACTAAAGTCAACTATAATTCAACTAAAACTAACTACATGCAACTAAAGATAACTAAACTATAACTAAACTAAACTGAACTCCAAATAGTTAACTTAACTCAAGGCGAGTTCCACCTTCCATGTGGGTGCCCCATGTGCTCCTCTTTTGTAGGATCTCTTTTTGGACACCCACACATGTTCCTATCATTTAGAATTAATTACAAATGTCAATTAACATGTTCGTTTCATTCAAATTTAATCTCTTTCTAATCCTAGTGTTTGGGGAACACTTTCCAAGGACTTAGGAGATACATGAAATAATGTTTAGGATTGTAATTAAATGACATACTATTCCCAACAATTCTAAATCAAGCTTCATTACATAGTTAAAACTTCAAACCAATTACATGGTTAATTTATTATTGGTAGCTTCACAACATAAATCACCAAATTTCACTCCTAATTGCTCTAATAAAGTGATACTATGAGTAAGTTCACCATGAAATAGTTATTTTTTTACACAAAAGCATTGAATTGGGTGGTATCACGAATACCATCAATGAAACTATTATGTTCAAATCTATTAAGGAAGTCATAAGTAAATTGTTGTTAAAATAGTGCCTCAAACGACTTCTACCTATGACAAGAGAGCACACAAGAACACACAACTTGCCAAATTGTTGTCTCTCACAAACACAAAGGTTAATAAAAATAGCCTCATTCTAGCATATTGTCATCCATAATTCTTTTCAAGTGATTGTCTATTTGCTTTTGATTAGGGGAGAGGGCTTGATAGTGGAGTGAGGTCCTATAGTGGGGATAGAAGTTGACTTGACTATGCCCATACTAGAGTACCTCATTAACCAATTTTGACAGAACTTTTACCTAAAAAGTAAACAAATACTATCTAATCAATGTCCAAATAATATTTGTTTTATAAATCATTTATATTTGTTCCAAAAATAAATACATCATCACAATCTTACAAGTCAAAGAATATTCATTAAGCTTATGACATAACCCATATACAATACATGATGCTTATATATGCACCATTGCATTAAAATTTGCACCCCACAATACAAAAAATATAAACTAAGAGTCCCAAGAATATACACATCGACCACACATTTCATACACAACCACTCCAAAGAGTAATTGCCATGTCAACATAAAACAAACCTATTTGTCTCATAAATGATTAATATTAGATCCATATTATATCCAAGTTTTCCAATAATAAAATACTCTTATAACATAAAACATGACCATGTGTCCCATCTATCAAACTCAATAACCCACCTATTAGTTACTTCTACTTGCATGGTCACCTGTATCCAATGCAGACAAGCTTTAAGCCACCAAAGATCCTATTAAAATAAGAGGGTAGAAATGAAACAATTGACATTATTTAATCATTTGATCAAACCATTCCACTCTGCAATTTATGGAAAAAATCATATTTAAAAATCCAAGCAAGAGGATATAAATTTAAGACTCTAGACCAATCAAACATTCAATAAATCATTAATATTACCAATTCAAATAGGTATGACATCCATGTAATCCTTTTGTTTTTCTCATTTGAATGTCTTGCCAATTTCATCCTTTTTTTTATCCTCCATTATATTTTTCTAAAGGCAACAAAAAAATATTACGACAACCAATTTGCATAATCTTCCAAGTTATATTGGTCTAACATATACTCTACATGCCTATTTATTCTCTACATTATTATTTCTTAAGCCAGTGTGTTGTAAGTGCATATATACAATTTTATGTTATTATTTTTATGCTTGTGAATGCATATTTATGGGGTTTTCAATTATATTTTTTATGCCTATCAATGCATATATGTTGTATACGATGTAATTTTTTGTTAGAAGAATGAAGAAGGTGACCTACGGGTTTGTTGTCATTGATGCCAACATTGTTTGGTAACTAGCTAAGTAAATTGTGTGTCTATACTGATCTAGTATTTTGATCTAGAAATCCTCTCAATAAAAGGAAATTCTATGTGTTTTTGATATGTTGCTCATAAGTGTTAGTTACAGCTATAAACGAGCTTTCAACAATTTTGGTTGAAATTCTATAGAAGTTCGACAATATTTGGACGATAGGGTTATGAACTATTTATCCTATAAATGTTTAAAGTACTTTTTATTAGGTCTAAGACAACCTAATTAGTGTTCGTTATGATTTGTTGAACACACCAAAAGGACTTTTGATTTTAAGCCAACAAATATTTTTGAATTATGCATTCAATTAGGTTGACCTAATTGATGTATAAAGATAAAGATATATGTGTGTGTGTATGATGAAGATGTGTGATATATAGATATAGATGAAGGAAGGGTGTGGTATGCAGTGATGTGACAAGTGTTGTAGTGCAAGGTTTTTGATAGTTTTTGTATGCTTATGACCAAAGCAAAAATTTTGGTATTCCAGAGCTTAACTGAAACTGATCTTTGCACTCTAAAGGTGTACTTAGTTCATCATTTGGCAGTGAGCCATACCTTTTTGTATCTTGGCAATGAGCCATTTTTGTATTCAAGCTATGAGCCTTCCAAGGATAGTGAGTCCTGGCAGTGAGCCCTATAATATCTTGTAATTGATTATAATATATTGTGAGCTAATCCTCACCGTGGTTTTTCCCTTTCTAGGTTTTCCACATAAAAATCCTGGTGTCAATGTGTTATGATCTCTTTTATGTTTTGGTTTACTCTTGCAGCTAGATGTGGATTGATAATTGGATGGTTAGTAATTAATTGTGTTAGTAGAACACCGATTCACCCCCCTCTCAGTATTTAGTGTATTCAACAATTGGTATCAGAGCTTGGTTCCTCTAAAGAAGTCTTACAACTTGAGGAAGGTCCTGAAATTTGAATACATGGCTAACAAAAACTATCTTGTTCCTCTAGAAGAAAACTCTACATCTAAGGAAATCAATACTACCCTTGAAGAATTGGACAAAAGTGAAGATGACAAGGAAAATCTGAAAGGAAACTTAAAGGAAGAAAATGAGTGCATCAGAAAGTTAAGAGAGCAGATCAAAAAATTTAAGGAAAGGCATAGAGAAGTCAGTGATCAGTTGACAAAGGCTAATAAAGACATTGTTGGACTGAAGGTGCAAGTAGAATAAAATAAATTTATTGAGGAATGTCAAAAAGCTGAGATTAAGAACAAAATCGATGAATGTACACAAAGCTTGAACAAGAAGTAGTAACCCTAAGATCAAATCTGGAAAAAATGAAAGCTCGTGAAGAAAAATTCAAAACAAGCTCTACAAAGCTTGATGAGTTGATTGCATCTTAGAAACCTCCTAAGGATAAAAGTGCTCTAGGACTTGAAGAAGGGAAAATCTCAAAAGCAAAACCAATTTCCAACAAAGTGGACAAACAAAAGAAGTTTCAAGGCAATATTCATCAAGTCAAGAACCAAGGGAGCAATACCAGAAGGATTCTTATTCGACAACCTAATGCTCAAAGGTACCCATCTTTTAATGTTTTTTGTTTCTCATGCAATAAATTTGGTCATAGAGCAACAAAATGTAGAAGTAGGATGAACTAGAATAGAATAAGTCAGAATGTTGGATTCTTTATTGGAAAATGCTTTGCTTGCAATAAGTTTGGACATAGAGCTACCGAGTGTAGAATCTAGATAATGTTGAACAAATTTAATGCTAGTAGAAGAAATTAGTCTTTTCAAGGCTACTATTACACATGTAATATCTTCCGACATAAGGCCAATCAGTGCAGGTCAAGGATGAATGCAAATCAGTTTGATCAAAGATATGTTGTGTGCTACACTTGCAAAAAAAAAGACATATCTCAAAATTTTGTAGGAGCAAAATTGGGAAGACACCTAATCTATGAAAAAAGTGAATCCTACCGAAGTTAGAAAAGAAATGGCTAAGATTTGGAGGAAAAAGGAAGAACTTGGGAAAAAGGATGAGTCAAATACATTTGTATCTGCATATGGTGCAGATACCTCTTCCAAAAATTGAACCCAGTAATGGTTTCAGGGGGAGTAGTTACAGAGAAATCTAAAAAGCCCTCGATATATGAGGTGTCAAACAGTGACACAAGGATATGTGATGTTGGTAATCATTCTGAAGGCATTGGAGAAATCTTCAGCAGAAAATAGGCAGATCCAAAGAATTATAGAACTTTTTTTGGTTTACAGTATACTTCATAAAGTGTTTATCAATTTTAAAATTTGAAGGGAAATAAATGTGAATTAGGGAAAAATTCATAAGTAATAAAGCAAGAAACTAAGTTAAGGAAAATCACATTTGTGCAATTGGGAAGAAGCAGTGCAAGTTGAAGTGAGGTGAAAATGATTCAAAGCATCGTACATCAATACCCTAGTTCTCGACAAGCAGAAAAGGTATTCTCTGTTATTTGAATTATGTGGATTCTAAGTTGAAGGAACCTTTTGTTAATCATATTCAAGTTGTGTGAGGAAGATGGCCACTCCTACTATTGTGGAAATATCTGAGAGACCCCAACCTAGATTTAGAAGATATTCATGGAAGGTGTATGAAAATGATCTCGTGGGTGCGTTCTCGCATATTCTGAGCCATGTTCTACCCACTGAAGATACAAGAACATACATTCATGGGAAGCTAGAAGAATTCAATCACCATGAGCTTAAGGATTTGTGGGACAATGAGTTGACGGGAGATGATCTACTGCTTAAGTTGGAATATGAAAACCTAGTTCAGATGAATTTGAGCGTTTGGAACTAGTTTCGAAACTTTTCTAGTGAAAGTGAGGTGAAGTTTGTTAGAATGGCCCACAATAGGGTTCATAGCAAATTTTTGTGGGAAAAAAAACCAGGGGTTATAAAAAAGGAAGCAATTTGAGTTGTGATTGGTCTTTGTGACATTGGCTCCATGCCAGTGCTAAAGGAGGTGAAAATGATGTAGTCATAAGGTTGAATGGTGCTACATTTGACAGAAGAGCTCTAACTACAAAGTCTATTGCAAACCCTGCCATCAATTATGTTGCCATCATGATTAGGCAGAAGATCTATTTCACTAACCAAGTAAATTCAGTATTTGCTACAACAATTCACACTGCATATGAAATGGTGGAGAATGGAAAAGATTTTGATCTTTGTAATTTGCTTAGGTTGCAACTTATGAAGAACCTCAGTATGACTAAGGAAATGAAGCATTCTTTAAACTTGACACTTTAGTTGTTTGTTTGTTATTTTATTTCCTAAGGGTGTTACCGGGAAGAAAAGGCATAATATGGGATGGCAACAGGTTGGTTTCCTAATAGATTTTTTATCATTTGCACATTCTAGGAGATTTTAGGACACAGAACAATGTCCTAACTGCTTTCTTTGTAGTATTTTAGAATCAAATGAATGAAAGAGACTAGATTCCAAGGAGTTTGGTGAAGAAGTATGAAAAAGAGATAACCTTTCTTGTATCTATAGATGAATGTATCATTCAGGTTGTAGAACCTAGAACTCAATGGATTGAACCACTAGGATATGAAAATTGATGAACAAATGGAAAAGAGGTACATTGAGATTCTATTAGACAGTCCTAAGGACCCCTCTCTACCTAGGCATGGAACATATGAGGAGAAATCTACTGAAGTACATTTAGAGGCTATTGCATCTAAAAGAAGAAAGAAGGTTGAAGCTTTCTTCCAAGGACAAAATTTTTCTAAGGATGATATAGAACAGTTGAAGGAGGCCCTTGATGAAATAAAATCCAAATCTATTGAACAACCCTCTGAACCCAGGAAATCAGGAAGACTATCCTCCGATGTTGTACCAACACCTATCTCCAATACTGTCACTTTTAGTGCTACTAATATTGAGAAAGGGAAGAAGAAAGTACAAAGTTTCCCTACATCTTTTAATATTGTTGCCCCCTACTGGTCCTAGTACCAGGGCATGTAAGAAAAAGGACATACCTCCTGCTGCGCCATCTGTTGCTTTAGGAAGAAGAGTGAAACAAAAGGCTGACAAGAAAATAAGTTTGAGTGATGCTATTCAGGAAGAAATAGAACTTGGCATAGAAGAAGAGCATCAGCTGAAAAGAAGCAAAAAGAGTAGTACCTCCCATGAGGAAGCTAAAACTAGAGTTGACATCTCTACGGATGAGGAGATAGAAGAAGAGGATACTTGTAGAATTCATTTGCATAAGAAGAATGAAGAAGGCTCATTTGATCCTGTGGAGGACATGCCTAGATCTTCTCTAATATGTATACAAGATGATTGACAATGATCTTATGCCATCTGCTAAGTTGTTTGATGAAGTTAATGACAAAGGGAAGGAAACCATCATAAATGCATTTATTTAGTATATAGTTATTTGTAATGTAAGTATGGAGACCATATAGTCCAAAGTTATCGAAAATGTGTGGAAAGAATTAGTACTTAGAAGGAAAGAGGCTATAAATGTTGAAGACAAAATGAGAAATGAAGCCTTAAAATCTATTAGTTTCACTTTTTTCAGAAATAGAAGTTGCAAATCTCCTAAAAGAATGTTCTACATTATTTAGAGTTAAGCAGAGGGTTAATATGCTAATGAATAAGGAAGAAGACAATATGGAAAAAGTAAGGTAAGAAACTCAGGATGTAATAAAAAAATTAGCAAGGAGTTATGAGACAAGAACAAGTTCTTTGTCCCACACAGCTCAAGCACAAGAACATGTTACTATTACAGAAGTCATGGATAATACAACTTTGGAAAATTTTGATGAGACACTTGGTGTTTTGGAGACCCCTACCCCTTAGACTAATACAAAAGAGATAACCAACAAAAGGTTTGATAATCAACCTAAAGATCATTCTAGTGATAGGAAAGAAGAACATCAAGAATCTACCAAAAACAAGGATGAGAAAAACAAAGATGAAAGTGAAGGAAGTAAGGAGAAAAAGAAGAAGAATGACAAGGATGATGAGGATAGAAGGGAGAAAGAAAATAGAGACAAATCCTCTAGAAAGTCATCTAGAGAAGAAGAAAAAGAAAAGGAAAAAGAAGAAGAAGAAGAAAGAGGAAGACAAGAAAGCCATTCAACTGAGAAGAACAAAGGAGGAAATTCCATAGGTTCTATGTTGTCAAAGCCATCTGTAGAATCATCTAGAAGTACCCTTAAAGGTCTTCTTTCAAGGAAAATTGTAATTCAACCTATGCTTCCACCCCAACTAGTTAAGTTGTTGTCACATCCAGGTTATTTGAACTTGACCAAGATTACACTAGATGACAGAATAAAACTAAGTGGCACTTTTCTTAACTCTGTCACACAAGAAGCTACGAAGTCATATCAAAAGGGAAATAAATTAATAAATGAAGCTATCAAAGCTTTACAGGAGACAACCCCCAATATTACAATAAATAACTCTTTAGCTCCAATTGAAAATTTAAAGCTTATAGTTGATTCAGTCAAAGAGTACATGTCTAACCTCAAGGTACAAGCTACAAAAGAAGTGGAGTTAAGTTTGCTAGAGAAAATACTATTGTTTCTACAAGATAGGTGTACAATTGCCCATGATAGGGCTTTGCAAACTTTGAAAGAAGTAAGAGAATGTGATGAGGAAGACCAAATGCTATTTGTATACTACATGAAGTGGCCTACATCCACTCGAGGTTTCAAGGATATATTGGACTTGATTGAGTCTCAACTTGCAGATGCCTCCAAAGATTATAAGGTTGCAAGTGATAGAAACTATGTTGGAAGGGTTTCTATTGCAGATCTTTAGAGAAAATTTTTCATCCTATAGAGACAAAAAGAAGATGCCATGAGACGTTATGCTCAGCTTGGAGACCTGGTTATGTCTAGACATGTCTCTATATCAAATGTGTTGATGGAAGCTAACCCCTCAAAGCGTGAATTCATGAAGCATAAGTGCCATTCTAGCTCAAGTGTAGCTTTACGCAACACAAGCGCCTTGATCTCACTTACAAGCATGAATCTCACAAGCATTAATTTATGAGGCACCACAATTGCAATGCAAGCACAATAATCATGCACAAAAGCGTGGTTCTATAAAATTGTGCCTCTATTTTTACAAAATTCCTGACCTGATTTGACTCCATTAATTAATGACCCCTAAACTACCCTGAAACCCAGGAAATAGATAATGTATCGAGTCTATTGTGCCCTCTGACCACTGATACTCCCTCATCTGCTTTGCATGATGCAAATGTCGAGGAATCGCTGCCATTGCTCCTTCGTGCTCTCTAATCTCCTCCTCTCTAAATGCCAAGGTGAAAATGACCTTTTGGGCCCCCCTCAAGCCCATTTATAGCCTCCAAACCCTAATTCCCCCTATGACATGAGGTAAATGCACCCATTTAACCTAATTTAACCTATTTTTGAGTGTTTCCTTCAGTTTCTTCCTCTTTTTCACATTTTTCTTCCTAAACATTTTCATTTGAGCCTACCTTTTTTGAGACACCATTCAAAAATATTTTTTCAAAAAAAATTTAGTCAATCTCTCGAGGGGGCATCACCTCTCGTCACATTGGGGCAATTTAAAAAAAACTTCTTTAACACATCACTTTGGATGTTGCATCAAAGAGGGGAAAAATGTAGACACCCCAATTCAGACAATTGCACATTTGATTAATTAAAATTCAAAATTTTAATTAATCTTGACCATCACCCTTACAATTAATTAAACATAATTATTTAATTAATTATCCCATTATATTCTATAATTAATTAATATTATATTATTTAATTAATTATCCATCTTTATCCCGTAATTAATTAAATATTCATTATTTAATTAATTATCTCATCTTCTTCTATAATTAATTAATATCATACTATTTAAGTAATTATTTCACTCCACCTTATAATTAATTAAATATCACATTTAATTATCCTATAGTCCTCTTCAAATTGATTAAATATTGTACTATTTAATTAATTTGACTTTAGTGCACATTCCTCCAAATCCCCTAATCCTGGTTAAGTTAATAAATTTATGATTAATTAACTTAACCCATATCCTAATCCCACTTGAGTTGATTAGTTCATGATTAATTAACTTAATCCATGGCCTAATCATCATCAACATTTTTCATAAAAAAAAGATGGCTTCTGCTAGAGCGAAAGTGAAAGCACATCTGAGCGAGAGAAAACGGTCGGATTCTATTTTGAATAGTGTTGGCAATGCGGCTCTGGTGCCAGCGTCTGCGGGTGGACAGGTGAACGGGTGCCCTTCCCCTACTCTTGTTGTGGGCTGCTCTATAGTTTTGGGTGTTGTGGCTTTGGGTGAGTTGGGTGGGAGTCTTTTGAACGACTCTTTGTCTTTTTCGCAGGATGTGGGTTCTTCTTTGGCTGCAGGGTCCCCCCTATTCCTCTAGACTTGTTGCAGGTTCTGGGCCAGGGTGTGCACTTGGAAGGTGACTGTGTGACTCCTTTGGGTGGTTTTTCTGTGGTTTGTGAGGAATTGCGTCCTCCCTCTCCTCCTGTTACTTCCTTTGTGGGTGCTATGTGGAATGTGGCTGCCCCCACCCCTCCCTCTGATGGCTTTCATAAATCATTCTTTGATGCTACTCGTGCCCAGGTCCCAACTAGGGTTCGTCCTTTTCCTTATGCTTGGACCTCCCCTATTGTGTTATGTGGGCTTGAGGTTGCTGAGAATGAGGAATACTATGTGCGACAAGGTGTGGTCTGCAAGTTTAACGGTCTGTGGCCCTCCCTTCTTGATCTCCATAGAGGGCTTTCCAATTCTTGGAATCCTATTGCTTTGGAACAGATTGAGCTCTATCTGAGTGCTAGAGGGTTTTTCTTTGCAACTTTTTCTTCCCTAGAGGATTGTGACAGAGTGTTGGATAGGGCTTGGATGTGGGGTGTTCATTCCTTGTTCATTCGGCCTTGGTCTTACTCTTTCAATTGTCTTACGGAGCCTCTGAATATTAGACCTGTTTGGGTTCGACTGTCGAATCTCCCACTCCAGTTTTGGGAGCATTCTTGCTTTGAAGCTATTGGCAACGCTGTTGGTAGCTTTTTGAAGGTGGATTCTATGTCTCAGGATCTTGGGCATACTATGGTGGCTCGTATTTTAATCGATTTGGACATCTCCAAACCTCTCCATGGTGATGTGGTTTTGATGGTGGTAGACAGACCTTGGAAGCAACTTCTAGACTATGAGGGGCTCCCTTTTCGGTGCAGGAGATGCTTCTCCATTGGTCACCTATCCTCTAGCTTCCCTCTTGCTTGCCGCAAGGGTGCTACCACTTGGTGGAAGAATGCTCTTTCGGACCATCTCATGGTTGATTCTCCTTCTTCGGATGATTCCTCTGAGGAGGGCAACCCTCCCCTTACTGCTCCCTTGGAGTCAGAGCCTTTTCAGGCTCCTCTTTCGGCCTGCCCTTCTGCGGAACCTTTTGTTGTCGTTGTGTTGTTGGTTCCTTCCTGTTGCTCATCGCCTGATTCTGTTGGTCCTATGATCGCTCCTGGATCCTCTTCTATTTTGTCGACTCCCTCACTGCGTGATGTCTCCTCGCTCAAGGTGGCTGGTGTGGATCCGCCCCCCTCGCCTCGCTCGGTGGATTTTGATTCTGAGCCTTCTTGGTCAGTTGTGCTAAGGAAGAAGAAGGGTCTTCCCAAATGCATTGCTTCTTCGCAACCACAAGTTCTAGGTGTCAAATTGGTCCCCTCTGGTTATGGGGTTGTCTAATCTTGTTCTATTGTTCTACAACTATCAATCAGTTGTCTCTGTTCATTTCTCTCTAGTTCAATTGGTTTGAACTATGCTTCCTTTGGCCCTCTGGGCTCTCTGTGTAAAGGGTACAACACCATGTAAATGTTGATTATCTTATCAAAAATATTTTTAATAATTTTTAATTCTACCCATTCCCCCAAACTTGAGACATGTGACATGTGTTGCATGCACAAGTCTCCATCAATCTCCAAGTCGACCTTTGACCTCTCTTTTCATTGGATCCTCACAGATGTGAGATCCTCTTCCCCATGAGAGCCACCCTACACTTGTCATTTATCACCATTTGTCATATAGTCAAGGCCTACTCATCTTACACCTTTCCTTATTTGCTTCCACTTGTCACAATCTTGTTCTTCCCATGATGTGCTCACACATGTGTGAGCACACCTTTCTCTCTTTCTCATGCCACATGTCATAGTCACATGCCTCTACCTTGGCCACTAGTAGAATTTAGCAAATAAATGACTACGTGACTAAAAATTTTAGTCACGTGACTAAAAATTTTAGTCACATGACTAACACTAGTAGAATTTGGCAAATAAATGACTAATTTGGTCATTGGGTAAAATCACAACTAAATGACTAAATAAATGACTAAATAATTAACTAAATTAATGACTAAATAAATGACTATTACTCTATTATTTTTTCTTTTGAATTTGATCATAATCCATAGAGCTTAAGCCCCCCTCATGGGACCCCTACCTAAGTAGGCCATTTGGCTGCCTAGGTTGCTTGATGCACCAAAAATACCTATTGCGTGGAAGGCATTGGCTCTCGGTGCAGTCTTAAGGCCTTCACATATTTTATTAAAAAAATTAACATTTCCATTCTTTAACTTTTATTACTCATTATGTTTATGAATCATTAATGTTTTTAACTATGATTTGAAGCCAGTTTGATTTTCCTATTATGTTAGCATGTCAAATGTATCAAAGAGCAATTGTGGTCAATTTCACTAATAAAATATGATTTAAACAATCCAATTGCATTTTGAGGGCTATCTTTCATTTCAAAACACAAATAAAGATGACTAAATAATTAGTCACACATAAAAATTAGACAATATGATATTAAAGTGGTTAATTAAAAAAATTGAATTGAGGAAGTGTATTGTATTATAATATAATATAATAATAATAATATATTATATTACAATACAATATATTATAATAATAAATTATAAAATAATATTATATTTTATTAAATACTAATATTATATAATAATATACTATAATATAATATAAATATTATATTATAATATATTTAAAAGTGGGAGATTTAATTTTGAAATCAAAATCAAATGAAGTAAAGAAGCGGGAAAGTGGCGATGGTATTTGATTTTTCTAATAAAAATCATAAAAGGTACCTATTTTCTTTAATACAATGTGAAAAATAAACCATTGGGCCTAGGGTAATGAAAAATCCCTAAATAAAAAAGAAATCGAACTCTAATCTCATTTCATTTTTCACTTGTATTTTTGGAGAAGAAACTCATTCCATTCTTCACTTGTATTTTTGGAGAAAACTCAACACCGCCATACCTGGGTAGGGTTTGAGAGTGGAATGGTGACTCATTCTGTTGTTTCTAATGATTTTCTTGAAAAAAAAAATCTTGGAGAGGTAAGTCTTTGGTTTTGAAACTGAAAAGTATTCTCCATTTTGAAGCATTTTATCAAGCTCACTTGGTTGTGACTAAGTATTTTCTTTGCGTACCATTTTTTGATATCTCTCCTCTTTGTTTGACTGCCATTGGAGTATCTTTGAGGCTCATTTCTAAAGACTTTGGAGGGCATCTCCTTTACAAAAATCTTGTGTAAGTTTCATTATTAGATTATCTCTTAAATTTCTATGAGAATAGACTCGATTTGAGCTCAATAGAGGCAATATGATAAAAAACCTTGTATCTCCCTGCACAAATCTTGATGGGTTACTTTCTTTCTATAGAAAATGTAAAAAATTTCACTCTCAACTTACTATTTTCATTATTTTGAGGGCTTTTTGTGTTCTAATGGTCGTGACCTTCATAGCATTCTGGATATTTTTCTTTATGTTCATTTTCTCTTCCTCATGGTTGTGTGGTAGAGAACCAATACTCAATAAAACATACTTTTGTATACTTGACCTTTCCACAAAGGAAACTCCAAAAATTATATAAATGGCATGCCCTGAAATTCTTTCTTTAATTTTCTTTTATGCTCTTCATCCAAGTAAAGTGTCTAATTGTGAATGGAATGAATGACAGATTGGACAGGAGCAGCCAAAGTGTGTCTGAATTCCCAGAGAGCACCTTCATAACTGAGAGAATTATTATATTTATTGGAAATATTGATTTTAATAGAGGGCCTTCATAACTAGGAGAATTATTATATTTATTGGAAATCTTGATTTTAATAGAGGGCTTTGTTTTAGCTTCTTTCCATTTAATATCACAAATTTTGACATTTCTTGAAATCCTTGGCCTATTTTCATTCATTTTCAGATTTTGTTCTTGAAGTAGATTTTGTAAATAATCTAGGCTTGTATTCTTGAACCCATTTTATTCTCACAGTGCTTTCAATAATTTCGAGCACATTCACAGCTTCATAGTGTATCTTCCATTCACTGTTGATAATATACATTTAAGTTTTTTTGAAGTTTTTAGTTTTTCTTAAATAATTTTATTACAATAGAATTTTAGTCATCAAGAGACATTCTAATAATTTTTTTAGTTTTTCTTAAATAATTTTATTACTAGCTTAGTTTTTTTGAAGCAATCTTTCTTTTTTAGTTTTTCTTTTTCATTAGAAAAGAAAAAATAAAAAAGAAAGGTTACTTTTATATCTAAATTAGTAATTGTTAAATTAGAAATTAGAATTTAATTTAAATTTAGAATAAAATTGAAGTTTTTAGTTTTTCTTAAATAATTTTATTACTAGCTTAGTTTTTTTGAAGCAATCTTTATTTTTTAGTTTTTTTTTTCATTAGAAAAGAAAAACTAAAAAAGAAAGGTTGCTTTTATATCTAAATTAGTAATTGTTAAATTAGAAATTAGAATTTAATTTAAATTTAGAATGAAATTTCTTAAATAATTTTATTACAAGCTTAGTTTTTTTGAAGCAATCTTTCTTTTTTAGTTTTTTTTTTTCATTAGAAAATAAAAACTAAAAAAGAAAGGTTGCTTTTATATCAAAATTAGTAATTATTAAATTAGAAATTAGAATTTAATTTAAACTTAGAATGAAATTTAATTTTTCAAGATATTGTGGTGATTTGATTTAAAGAATAATACAATAATTGAATCCAAAATCGAAAAAATAGAGATTATTTCTTTTGCAATATCACTAATTCTATGCATTTTTTATTTATTAGACTTACTTTGATAATCTAGTAATATATTTAAGATATTACTTTAATATTTATTCTTTTGCAAATGCATTTCTTTTACAATATCATTAATTCTACGCATTTTTATTTATTAGACTTGCTCTAATGCTTATGGGTATTTGCATTTAAGATATTCATTGTTTACAGTTATTTAGTAATATGTTTATGGACAATACATAGGAAGGAGATATTGCTCTGATAAACTAGTAATATTTAAGATATCACTCTGATATTAATTCTTTTGCAAATGCATTTCTTTTGTAATATTATTAATTCTATGCATTTTTATTTATTAGACTTACTCTAATGCTTATGTGTATCTGCTTTTAAGATATTTGTTGTTTATGCTACCTGGTAATATGTTTTTTTTTTTTTATTGTGGATAGGTACAGAGCAAGGAGAAAATGCAAAACTAGTGTCTTACTAGATGCATTTATTTCCCATCTCATGTGCAATAGTGGCATCACTGAAGACATACATTCACACCATTTAGTTTTAGTTTTTTTTCAATTTTAAAAGTATAATAAATCAGCAATTTGTATACTGCAAAATATTTTGTATTCGAAACTCTATATATAGAGTTCTTTGTAACATATTTTATATACAGTTTGAATATATAGAGAATTATTTTCCAATGTTGTTTCAATCCCAAATTTGTTGAAGTTTTAATAACATAAGAGCTTTAAAGTTTTATATTATTCAATCACAACAAAATTTTCTCTTGGTTTGCAATTTCACAGACTAGTTATTGTAATAGCATTCTCCAAACATAAGAGTTTGCATACATATCTGAAAGCATTAGTTCATAAATGACTAAATAAATGATTAACATGACTAAATAAATGACTACCATGACTAAATAAAATTACTACTATGACTAAATAAATAACTACCATGACTAAATAAATGACCAGTTAACAATAATCAATGACTAAATTAATGACTAAATATATGAATAAATTAATGACTAAATAAATTACTACCATGACTAAATAAATGACCAATTAACAACAATCAATGACTAAATCAATGACCAAATCAATGACCAAATCAATGACCAAATCAATGACTAAAATAGTTTAGTCATAAATTTGGTCGCATTATAAATGACTGGCAATAAACTACTAATGGGCACGTGACCAAAATTAGTCATTTATATGAAATTTTTAGTAGTTTATTTAGTCATATATTTATTTATTTTTTTACTAGTGGGCTAAGCCTTGCCATCTCATTCAATCTCAACCGTCCATCTCATGAGAAGATCTTGACCCTCCATTTTTCCATCAAAAATTCTATAAATTGAAGCATCTCCATCCCATTTTGATCATCACAATTGAAGCTAACTAAATTATGTTGGAAAAACTATAAAAGAGAAATCCACAACATTAAATTAAGAGAAAATCAACAAGTTTTTTGGTCCAACTTGGAGCTCAAACCATGGAGAAGGAGAATTGAAGGTATAATGTTATTTTGAATGCATTTGATTCACATTTGATTGATTTTACCTTCTAACCATTTTCCACATCCTCATTACCTATCTACAATTATTCAAATTAGATGCATTTTGAGGATGTCATAGTTTGAAAATAAAAATCTCCATTCACCAATCAATACTTGGAAATAGAAAATTAACACTCAACCTATTTTCCTTAATTAGAAAATACAATAGCACTTAGCCTTGTAAGGAAAAAAATAGTAAGTTGGATAAAACATAATTGGGTTAACTCTTTCATAAAAAAATCCTCTCCAAAGGATTTTCCTAGTAGAATGCCCTAGCAAAACTTAAAAGACATGGAAAAATCTAAGGAGGCCCTTGGATGCTTGATGGTGCTAGCCTCTTTGAAATAATGGACTCCAAATTTTGATCCAATTAGTTTCTTAATCCAAAAAAATTGAATCTAGATAAAACTATACAGTCTTCACAAGGAGTATAAGGAGCCTACAAAATTAAGAGAAAATTGTTAATTCATTGGGAAATTTATAAAGTATGAATTAATCAACATTGAAAGGGGATTCAAGAATATATTCCAGGTTTATATTGAAAAACATGTACATATCTCTACCAGAAAATATCTTGCTGGAATTAAAAATAGAAACCTGGAAATAATTGCTCAAACTTGAGGTAAATCCAACAATTTGTAGTTACTACAAATCAAAGATTCATTATACTTAAAAAACTGATGTAAGGACTTCACAAAAGTGTTAGAAATGGATCAAGAAAAGCACTAATCAAGCATAAGGAAAGTTTGATGGAAAAGGAAATTCAATCTAGGATAGAGGGTGGAAAAGTAGACCTCACAAACATCATCTCTTTGAAAAAAGGTGATCTCAAATGCCCTAACTCAAAGCTATATTTTCGCTTTCCTTTGAACACCAGGTAAAGGAAAATAAGGAAACCTACAACAACATGAGCTAGAAAAAATAGTTTTCACGAAACATCAAACAATCTTTCAACAAGAAACTCACAAGATCAAGGCTAATTGTGGTCCCAGATCAAGGTTAAGCAAAAAAGATAAGAAATTTGTATTATAAGAGATCAAATTTGGTTCACAATCCAACTTAATTTCAACAAATGGAGGAGTGGAGTTAAGGGAAAAGAATGGTATGATTCTCAATTGAAATTGTCAGCGTCAACCTATTGTACATTATTTATTTTTGATTGGGTTTTAAATGCTTGTGAGCTAGAAGATGTGGCAAGGTCAAGAAAATTACGTAATGTTATTGAGGATATCTCAACATTGGAGCTTGCAAGCGAGTTCTATCCATCCGTATGTTAATTGTGTGTTTGTTAAGGGAAATTTTAGGTAGGTCTATTAGATTTTAATGTATTGTTCTCAATGCAACTAAGTGACACTATCTATTTATCGATATTTAGAAGTTTATCCTAGTCATCACTATCGGACCACAAACATAAATGTCAACACTTCCAAAGATTATAATATGCCTCAATCAGTGAGGCTCATCTAGATGTTTGTTACTACAAACTATACAATTTAAAAGGACATTACAAGCCACTATCTATTTACAAATATAATTGTTAATGTTTTTACAAATACAATATTGTTATTATAGATGAAATGGAAGAAAATAACTTATTTTTTCTAACAAGAATATTGTGATGTTTTAGCTCTTGCTTGGATTGTATTTTTATCCTACGATTTTTTTCCTTAAGACCACTAACAAAGTTGTGCATCAATTATGGATCTTTATATTTATAGGTTAAGGATGTTTTCAATTTGTTGAGCGTACATTAATTTCTAGGGATAGATTCATTAAACAAGAATTCATTTAAAATAGAGTTCTCCCCAGGGATATATTCCGTACAATTTTTCAGCATTCAATGTGAATGGATAATATTAGTTTAATGTTATTTAAAATAATCAAGATATATTTTATTATGGGATTTTACTGTTATTGTTGTTGCAACAGCATTTCAATTATGTTGTACCATTTTGGAGGTATTTTATTTCATGTTTAGATTGCTACTCATAAGTTGTTGCTGCTATGACATCCCAACCTGCTTGTGGGTTGATCGATGTAAGTAAAAAATAATAATTGAGGTTGCCTGCTGTAGCATATTTCAAGGTTGTTCATTGACATTTTAGAACTATTGGATTGTCATTACTGAGTTTTTCCAGTAGTTGCATGTTGATAATACTGTAAGTTTTCAGTTTCTGTTACTCGGTTATTGAAGAGATATCTATAATTCCAGATTCCATAGTTTGCTATTGTGCAATTTGTGTGATTTTCCACCAGACTGATGCAACTATTGACATTGTAAGTTTTCAATGGACTCTACAAGGCATTGCCGCCAGATAAATATCTTCATGGATATGGCCCTAATGTTGTATTGGAGTCTGGAGGGCTTAGCCACCAAGACCCACATTCAAAACTTGTATTTGTGTGCATCATAAGCTGTGCAGCCTACCTCTAGTGTGCATATTTGAATTGATATTGATAAAATTCTATCACCGTATGCTTTCACCCTACCCATTCTGAGATCTCAGTGACCAGAAAGTGATAGAATTTGTGCATGAATATTGAGTTATTGTCAAGATTATCAAATACTCCAGTTTGGGACATTACTTACACCCTGTAAGAGAATATTAATCAATCAAAAATGATTTTATTGTTCAACTTACCATGGAAATGGGAAGTAGACAAGTAGACATATCTAAATCTTCAATATGCTTTAATGAAAATAATGTACATTCATTTCTGCACAAAAGGAAAATCTTCTCTGTAAGAAGACATCTTTAGAAAGATGATTCCTTTACATTACTAATCACTGCCTTCCAATAAACAGATTTAGATAAATTACAAACTCGTTCTTCTCTCAAGACAGAATATCTTTGCAACCCTGCACATGCCATCCTGTGAATCAACTTCCACAGCAGACTAGTTTGACAAGGTGTCTATAAGATTCCATCCAAAGGAATGGAGTTTTGAATACAAATAGCAAATATTGTCACCATGTTATTTTCTTTTTTTCCGACCTCTTCCTAACTGTCCAGACTTGAAAGAAGATTCTTGCTCCTGTAGGAAAGCCATTGCTTTCCTATACTTTTCTGCTCTCTCCTCCTCTGCCACAGCCCTGTCCTGCGCCTTCACTTCCTGCAAAAAGTAATTATCCTTGCGTAACTCACGAGCAGCACCCTTCGCTTCTTTCTTAATTTGGCGCTGTAGTTTCTTTCTCTGTGCCCTTTCTCTGTCAGGATCATAATCTCTCCCATGCACAAAACTGTCACAAAAATTCAAAAGAAGTGTTTAACCCTAGATACCGTCAAGTGCCAATGCCAGGAATAATGAATCGTGATAGCAATTTTCATTGCAATTAAAAGGTCAAAAATTCCTACATGCACTAGGCATTGACAAATTCTATGTGAGAGACTAGTCATTTTTCTAAAACATGTCTTATCAATAGAGCAAAATGTTGACCCTGGAAGAATTCCATTAAACAAACAAGCTACTTTGTGGAATATAAACAAGGATAGAAAGATAATACGATACTTTTCTTCAAATCTTGGATTGAATTGCTTGATAGGCACTGGCTTCTGCATTCGCATTCTTAATGGCTGCCGTAACATGTGATGCTCCTCAATTTTTTCACTTATTAGATGAGCAATTCCAGTGATTCTTGTTTGGAGAGGCTCTGGGATGTTATTGTCTTTAGCCACTTCATGTAATAGAGGTAGAAATGTTCCAAATACTTCGGGAAAAGAGGCAATATCATGATAAATGTTTACAAAGCCTCTCAATGTTTCTATTACAGAAGAAATAATTCCAACCCTGCAATTTGCATCCATACAAAAGAAATGAAATTTAGCCTTTTATGAAACATGCAGACCCCTTCACCTTGTCATAACCATTGGGAATGTCATTGGCCTCAGTAATTGAATTATTTTAAAATATCATATGTGGGAATAGGCATAAAGGAAACAAAGAACTAACCTGTATGTATTGGACTCAAAGAGGGGTGAATTATCACCAGCCTCCATGATTGCTGTGAAATCCAATGGAGGAGGTAAAACTGATACGCTACTGGAAAGACACAGCCATGGCCTGAATCCCAAATGCTCCAACATAAAAGTAGGCAACTGGTGCTCACAACCAAAGACAGAAAAGGTGAGCCAAATACACTAGCTAAAACATGTGTGGCAAATACTAAACTTCATTTTGAAACCTAGCAAAAATTTGATAAAACTTCAATCACCAATAGTCATTCATCTAAGATATCCCTTAGAAAGGCATAGATTACACGCTCCTGTAAGTTCTTAAATAATGTACATATCAGTAAGGCAAAATGATTATGGCAGCATGAATCAAAATCTCACTTTAAGTTCAGCCCTATTATCCAGGGTTTTAGTAGCTACTGCTGATATCAACATAGCATGTACAAAGTTGATAGCCTCGGGACAAAACCTTTGAGCTTCTCTGGTTACCTGCATCAAATCTCACTTTCAGATATTCACAACAAAATTCAGGTGTTTAAGATATTTAGTTGCGTAACTATTGATAGACAAGAAGTGTGTGCAGATGTCTTAAATGGTCAACATTGAAAAGGTTTTGTTTTTGAAAAACATCATTAACGTGCAACCAAATAGGATAAACAACCACAAAAAAAGAAACCTTGTGACAAATTCAAAGGAGGGCCTAGCACCAGGTTTCATTTCAAACAATGTGAAATAATATGACTTAACAAAAAAATGAACAAACTTATATGTGATAGAAATAATCATTTATCCCCAATCATAAACATACAGATTTAATCAGTCCTTACAGTTGCTTGTTAGTTCCAAAAAGCCTGCTAATACCTTGATTTTGGCCTTTTTATAAAGGTCACATAAAAACTTATCAATGCCACATGACATAACACATCCATGAGCTTGTTAATCAGAAGTTTTCTAAGCATTTTTTCCATTACATCTGAAGTCAGTCATTACAAATAAACATAGACCATTAGACTACCACAGGTTTCTTTCAATTTTGTTGGTTTCTAGCAATTTTGGTACTCCAAGTATAGGTGGATGGGCAAGGTCTGGTTTACTCCCAAGCTTGATCATTAAGTCAAAAACCCTTATGACTTTGGTTTCCTCTTGTCAATTATACTTTAGATTACACAACATAAAACTTAAAAGGTAAAAGGAAATCTTACCTCTCATCGGTTTCCATAGACAGGATCTCATATGCCAAATTGGCATCAGGCTTTAATAATTATCTAAACTACAACCATGGCAGTAAAAATTGTTTTGGGTGAAAATTGGCAAATGAAAAGATGAAATAATTTTTCAAAATATCAGGAAAAAAATGTAGAAAATGTATAAGAAAAACAAAAAAGAGAAAAACCCCCTGTTTTTAAAATTTAAAGGCATTTTATTAGCAGAGATATAGAGAGCAAACAAAAATGACAGTTTAGCCCATGAATTGTGGAATATAAGATTTTTGCATTTATGTTCATATAATTGATTACATTGCGTTGCACAATGGATACCACATGGTGCATAAATGATAACTAAAAACTAATAGTTTTAAATTTTCCATTATAATCTACTTTATGCATAGTCAACTTACAAACTAAGTACAAAGTTCCCAAAATATCTGATATACCCAATGACTCTTGCTGCTATGACCTTAGAGGGCTGCAGGTCCTGATGATGTTGATGAATGAAATACCAGGAATTTTAAGGTCACCCACTCAAGTATTATCCAACTTTAACACATTTAACCATGGCTTCATCACCTCCATACTTAACCACAACTTCAACCAGATCAATATCACCTAAAATATAATGAGCACCACGTAAAATAATCATTTTCATTAAATATAAATTCTTATAAACCACTACTTATAAATATATAAATTAAAATGTCTCAAACATTCATCAATTTTTATTAAAAAAGGCCACATGTTGTTCGAATATTATATTCTGATATTATTAATGGTCAATACTACTGTTGCTACAGTAGTTAGTAGGTGAGGTAGTTAGACATTTTAAATGTCTACAGTGATCTACCTTCTCTAAATATTGTAACCTTCTCCTTTGTTAATATAAGCAATTTTTAGCCCAAAATTGTTTCATGGTTTTAGAGCCAGACTGAGCTCGTCTCCCTCACGAGAGGGCTCAGGATTTTGGGAGAGTTAGTCAGAAATTCGTCAAAAATATTTTCTTAAAAATTTTCATAAAAAATTTTTGAAGTCTTTTGGAAAATATTTTTCTGTCATTTGCGAATTTCTTCGTACACTAGGCAAGTTTGTAATTCGCGATTTTCGCGTGGGCTTGTGATCTCTTTGAAGCTCTGTTCGCGGGTGAGGACGTGAGGGTTTTTCATGTTTTTTTTCTGCTAATCGAAGTTTTTCAACTTTTAAACGTGGATTTCTAGCCTCCAATCTCGTGCGACCTCTGTTTTGTGGGTTTCTGGCCGCGTGGTTTTCTGGGTTCGCGTTTTTTGCAGCTTCATCTTGGCGGTGACTTCTGCTTTTGGCGCCGTAGTCTGCAACTCATGCTGGGATTTCTTCTTTTGAAGCTCGCATAAGTGTTTTTTTTCCGGCCGCGATTTCCTCTCCTTCCTCAGGCCATGCGACCTTGAAGAGCACAAAAGATTTATTGAGAGGGGGGGGTGAATCAGTAAATCAACACAAACTTTAATTTTCAATTCTCTTTCAACCTTATTACAATCAATTTTTGATATGAACCAATTTACACAAGTTGATACAACTTAATTGAAATGATTTTTTACAAGAAGGTAGGCACCAACCTACTAGACTTTCAAGAAAGATGATTTAGTAGGATATAACCTACAAGGAACACTCAAACCTTTACAAATTTAGTAGGCACCTACCTACGTGGAGCACCAACCCCTAATGCAAGGCACCAAACCTTGACTTGATGGATGTAAGATGACTGCCTTCAATCAGATCTACACAATCCCTATCCTCCAATCTGCTTTATGTGATGAAAGATATCACCTTAAGCCCACACAAGAAGATGGGACTCTTGACTGAACTGCTTATACTCTACTACCACACCTTTCAGCCTTGAATAAAATGATAGATATATAGATTGCTCAAAAGGTTGCATCATTTGATAAGCATGACTTTTGACTTTGCATTCTTCAAATATAACTATTGTTAATTAATTTTCTGTATGTAGAAAATTGCATAGTTCTTGAAGAAATTAACTGTATCATTTAGAATAGACGCACTCATAAATCTTAAGAGACATGTATCTTGATCATGAACACATCCTTTCATAGTGGTGTGCGACCCTTGGTAACATATCTTACTCGACTCATTTCTTTTGCTTCAAAGCACACGTCCCTTTAGAAAAGAACACCCTTTCTTACGTGTCACTTGAACATGCTTCGACTTGATTCAAGAGACGCATATGTTAATTTTTAAAGATTCGTACCTCTTTAAAAGAAATCGCTGGAGACACCTTGGACACATCTTTTGATTTTTTTAAATCATTTTCAAATTTAATCACTTTAGTTAATATGTCTTCTACTGGCCCGTTCTGTAGATTAGTTTTACATACGTGTTTCTTTAGAAACCCGATTAGTCACAAGCTAATCAAAACTGGTCATCATCTCTAGATTTGTCGATCTACTTCAAGCTGAAACATGCATAGTTCTTCAATCTGATACTTATTTATCTGTTTTCTAATTTCGATCTGATAGAATTCATCACAGAATGATTTTAATCTGTAAATGATATCCATTCGTAGCTCTGATCTGTAGATGCATTTGTTATTCTAATCTGTAGATTTATTCATTCAATTAACTCCGAGTTGTAGATATGTCCATTCGATCTGCATTCTTTTATAACTCTGATCTGTAGATATGTCCATTCAATCTGCATTCTTTTATCCATCTATATCATACAAATTACATCTGAAGAACACCGATATGCATGCTTCAATCTGTAGAATGTTAATTTATCTATATAACATTCTTAATCACATACCAAGCTCGATTACATACCAAGCTCTTTGTTTGACATCAATGACAATCCTTCTAACAAACCTATGAACGCGATCACTGGAGACGTTTCTTTTTACCCGCACGATATCCACTTGAGCATTGCAACCTGCTATCGATGTGACTGCATCTGGGTCGCGATTTCCAACAACAGCTTCTAATTTTGTGTGTTTTTTCATTTCATTTTGGACACGATTTGTGCCCTACCTAAGGCGTCTTAATCTTGTTTCTGTGACAAACACACGATAATCTCCTTTCGCTAAGATTTCGTGGAGTTTCAAGCCGTTTTTTTTACATTTTTTAGAGTTTTAATGGCGGCCTAGGGTTTCTGCCAATTCGTCTAGGGTTTTGACCCTCTCTTTCAAGGCAAAAAATATTTTGCGATTGCAGATTCTTGGTGGGTTTTTCGAGAGCTCAAACGGGTTGGTCTTCGATTTGGGTTGGGTGCTTCGTTTTCCGTGCCTCAATTTTTGTGCAGATTTGTTCTAGCGGCTAGGGTTTGAAACCCTTTGTTTTTCTAGCCAAGAATCAATGTATGGGTTTTTTAAATATTTTTTTTCCCTTCAAAAAAAAAAAATTGTATGGGTTTTAATATTTTTTTCGCTTAAAAAAATCTGTACGGGTTTTCATAATTTTTTCCCTTAAAATTTTTTGGGAGGGTTTATAATTATCTCCTCAAAAATTAAGAGTTTTTTCCTGTATACCCTAGTCAGGGTTTATGTTGTTCGGGAAGGCTCTCTGGTATCTGGTTTTTTCCCTTTTTTTTTCCGAAAAAATGATGATTTGTAATCTTGGTTTTGGCAATTTTTTCCTCAAAAATCGTGGTTGGTTGCAGTCTGTATTGATTGCACTTGAAGTTGCTGAGGCGAACATCTACACCACTGGCTACTTGCAGTCTATTTTTGAGCGTCATGCTCATCTGCAAAGGTTTCGACGGTTTGCCGATTTATCCTCAAAATCGTGGCAGCTATTCTCGGTGTGTCTCTGGTTTCAGAGAGGGAATTGTTTCACATGTAAGAAATTATTCTGATATCTTATTTATTGGAGTATTTAACTATTTGTTGATTTATCTTACTTTGGCCTCATTTGGGCTTTGTGTGAGGGAATATTGGAGCTCAAACCCTTGTTCTATTCATTATTGGATATGTGAGTACATCCATGGTTTTCTTTGGGGGAAATAGTTGTAGAACTTGTAGAGTTTAGCCTTGAGATTAAATTGATTTTGAACAAGCTTGTGGAAACCTTGTGTGGTTACTTTGTGGACTTGTGAGCAATCCTTCTATGGAGCTAAAAGTAGCTCATATGTGATTTCATGTGTAAGGCAATGAGAAGCTTGTGAGAGGAAATCAATGTGAATCCTTTAGTGAGTCCTGTGATAGACCCTTGTGTGGATTGTTGAGTCTTGCATGAAACCTTTGTGTGTGCTTGAGAATGGCCTTGTTAAACAGTTAATACTATATCCATGGTCCTTGTTCCCCATAGTCTGCTGAGACATCTATTGCACTTAATTATAGTAATATAGTAGGGTGATGAATACATCCTCCAATGGGCTCTTCTTGAAAATCTCTTAGGGCACTTGTAAAGTTCATAGCT
Organism: Sequoia sempervirens; assembly: GCA_007258455.2. Classification (NCBI taxonomy): domain Eukaryota; kingdom Viridiplantae; phylum Streptophyta; class Pinopsida; order Cupressales; family Cupressaceae; genus Sequoia; species Sequoia sempervirens. The sequence goes on along the minus strand of VDFB02029952.1, from coordinate 40,199 downwards.
TCTTTGGTTTGCTACATTTTGTTACTTGAGCAAAATTGTGAAGTTCTAATCGTTGTTCGTATGGATTCAATTTGCGTATTAATGATTTGAGTAGAATGCAAATGCAAACGGATTCATGATGAAATATGAACTTTGTCTGAAAGAGAAAAGAGTAAGACTCTTCAATTTTGAATGTTGTCTGTTTGAAATTCTGAGGGTTGGAACTCGATAGCTATTGAATTTAAAAATCCACAAGCTATAGTACAGGTCCATAGGACTCCCCTATCATTTTTAAACCTTCGTTGCAGGTTCTAGTCCATTCTTGAGTGAATTGGAGCTTGGGAAAACACAAAAGTGTCAATAGGTCCATCATTTTGATGATGCTTTTTGACTGTGAAGAACTCATTTTTTCTGTGTAAATTTGGGAAGCTAGGGACACATATTAAGTACCCATGTAAAACTTCATCTTTAGAAAGCATGATTTTTTTGAAATTTTGTTAGAATTGCAAAGGTATCATGTCAATTGCAGAGGTGTCCTGTCAATTGCAATATAGTCTTGCCAATTATGCATCTATCCCTACCATTTCTTCTCTATAGTGAATTTTACAAAATGCTCAGAGATTATTGTAGAGCTTACTATAGCAATAAAAATCTTTTGGGGAAAAAAATCAGCTAACCAAAAGATAAAGATTTTTTCAAAAGCCTGGAATTTTATTGAGAAAATTTTGGATTTTCAAAAGTATTAAAAAACGAAGAGAGACAGAGAGAGAGAGCTATTTTCTAAAATTTTAAATGCATTTCAATAGCATAGAGATATATAGCAAATAAAATTGAGAGCTTAGCTGATGAATTGTGGAATATAGATTTTCTCATTTATGTTCAAATTGTTGATCACATTGCATTGCACAATGCATGATGCATAGAGCATAAATAATTACTAGATGCTTACAGTTTTCAAATTTCCAATTACAATCTACTTTGTACATAGTCAACCTACAAACTAAGTACAAAGTTGCAAAAAATCAAAACATAGACGATGACTCTTGCTGCTATGAAGATAGCTACACTAGAGGGTTGCAAGTCCTAATGATGAAGCTTTTGGGTTAAAGCCTCTCCTAAGCCGTTCAACCAGATCACTATCAAGGTTGGCCTTTGTTAAAATATCAAAGTCATCAAGATCGAAAGGAGATAATCATTTATTTGCAATCCACTTCGAATCTGGATTGATTTTGTTGAGGTCAATTGGCTAGTCTTTGTCAATGGTACCTAATTTTTTCCATCTAGATATTTGATTTGGCAACTGAAATTGAAACAAAAACAATGATAACAATTTCAAGTATTTCAAAACCCTTACCTTGAGCTTTTTTTAGATTTAAGTGAAGGTTGTGGTGATGAACACGAATTCATTCATCCATTGTTGCATTAGACAATTGTATTTCTTCAAATATATATGTTCAAAAAAAATCCAAGTACACCTGCAAGCAAATGAACAACATGACTGGCTCAAAATGCATGTCACCATCCATCAAAGACTTTTAGCTTCTTGGCCACAAAAATTCCACCATTGTGCTAAAGAACACAAATTATTTCGAAATGGTATCATATAAGATCTATTGAAAGCTTAACACCTTTAATGAGCATGTCTACAATATAGAGACTGTCAAAAGTTTATGTCATCTACTTGGTTTGAAGTCCTTCTTGCCTTGCACGACAACCATACTTGAGAAAAAAGCCTGCTTGTATGTTGGCAGTAACTTAATACAACATTTTAGCGGTGGCAGTATCAGCGGCTAAACTTTCAGCAAATTTGACATTATAGCCCCAGGAATAAGTCAGATTCAAAGTACAATCTAGACCAGAAGACATCCACTGAAGTTGTATATGAGACTGAATCAAAGTCATAAGACAAATAACAAGTGGCCTGATAGAAAATGCAACAGGGCAACAAATATTTTGGTACAATTAGTTAGTTATGCAACAAAGTTGCAACGTAAAAAAGAGATTGGAAAAGTGGATAAATTTTGGAGTCATGCTTTCATATTTGGAAAATTAAATGTCATCTCAAGAATCTGAAAGTTTGTGCATGCGCTGCATAGTTATTTATCTATTGCATTACAGAGTTCATGATAAAACAGCTTTGTTGGATTTTCTTGTGTTAATTTTTCTCCTATAGTTCAAACCTCATTTATAATGTCTTAATCTTAAATGTGCTGAAAAATTAACACCGTTTACTATGAGTTGGCTATTTCCATGGGCTACTTTTCACCAATTGGCTGACTTTTGACAGTTTCCAGAAAACATATTTGCCAATTAAAAAAATCCAAAAGAATTTACAATTACTTGATGTAAAATTTTAAATCTTCACAAAGTTAAAAGACTCAAGGAAATTCACAAGTGGCCTAAGAAGATCTGGTGTTTTTTCTTAGAAAATATCCTCTAATTGACCCATAAATGTATCTAGTTCATCACCAAGTTCAGTTGTTTGAGTTCAGTGAATGTTTGTAATTGAAGTATATGATTTTGGCCTCATAGATGTTGTTGTCTTTCAGGACCAAAAACTTTACTTTGGTGGCAACAAAAGTGTAATATTTTTACATACTCATGTTCCTCATAAAAAGTTATGTAATTTCAGGAAAATATACCTTGTTTCGAGTATGTATGCAAAAAGTGTGTCTTGCAGAAAACATAGGACAAATTTAACACTGAAGTGGCAGTTTTGTTTCTGTCCAGAAGCAATTGCGAAATCACCCCTGCTGAAAAGCAATAGTTTCACCCCAACTGAACATAATAGAAGATGAAACAAACAGATTGATGATTTCACTTCCAATTCCAATTCTGGAGGCTTATATAGAATATGGAGGAAAAGAGATAGGATTGATCATGGGAAGCTGTATTGAATGTTGATGGCAAAAAAGAGGAGAACTTCCAGCTGACAGGTGAAGAGAAGACATGGTAGTAGTGAAGAGCAGCCCAGTATTGTGATTTTTGATCATTGTACTTTTCTGTTTGAGAAATGGTACTCGGGTAGATGAGCAACTGCTGCTACCAACTGGTTTTTCTCTTATGTTACCAGTTCATCATTGTGCAGGCCCAGATATGAGTCCAGTTTAAACCCAGTCCGGATACTTCGACTATGGAGACACCCAGGGTCCCATCAAATGTGGCTGGATTCGTCCAGGAACCTGGGTGAACATAGGCAAATCTGTATGAACCCATGGAGGGTAAACAATTTTTTATTATTGTTATTTTATTTTTTTACTTTTAGTTTGACTTAAAAACACAAATATGTGGGCTTGTTTGCCCTACAACAGAGCAAATCCAGGAAGAAGGTCATCCCATTTCATGAAAAAAATTGAATGATACACCCCTGCAGCTTGCTGATACAAACACTATTTCTTTATTAATGTTGGAGATTGCAAACAGTGCAGACTTGTGTTATTCTATTCTTCCAGCATTCACCCTCACACTGCAGACATTACCCTTTTCTACCGCAGGTTTTATTCTCTGTTCCCTTTATGTTCCTGTGGACCTCATTGTTATATATTTAAATTTTATTATATTACCTAATCTTTAATATTTATATTATTAAGTTATTTAACCTATTTAATTTATAATCTTTTGCCTATTTATATTTCTTAGCTTATTTATAATCTTTAGACAATATATATAGAATCGAGACATATTAAATTTTATATATCTATATATTATTTATTTTTATGTCTTTGGTACAAAGTTACAAACAAAGCCAACCCCAAAAATATTGCTCGATCCACATACCAATCCCCTAAAGCCAAACTGGTAACTTAGGGTTTTTTCCCTTTCTGGGGTTTTCCAGGATAAAATTCAGTTATTGTGTTGTCCATTTCCCTTGTTTTCCAGCTCTCCATCTTCATTTGCATGATTGCATCTGCATCTCAGTCCTCAGATTCCTCCAAGAATAACAGTCATTTGCTTAAATCAATTAGCACCTTCAAATTAACACTGCCACTTGATAGATTCAAGTATCATGGTAGAATAAATGCTGTCATTTGGGATGTCCAAGTATCTCAGTTGTAGTGAATCGTAAGGTTTGATATTTTCTACTGAAAATCAGAGCAATTACAGATCTATAATACATATGTTAGTTATTAGTTATTTTTTAAGATAGAAAACCTCACTACTGTTTCCCTGCAACAAGTTGCATGGTGAAAATGTAAATTGCGAATATAAGATAAAAATGTATATCATTGGACCACAGTGACTCTGCATTCTTTGTGCATGATTGGATCCCTCGAAAATCCTTTCACTTGTAACTTGTAACTGACTTTAATTGCTACTCACATACCATCATTGATCTGTATCATTTGAATCCATACTTCAGAAATGCACTCCATTGAATTTTAAGGATATGTTTATTAATATGCAACAGTACTTACCGATAGTAGCATTGAGCATAAGAAAGTTCCAATGGCAATGTCCCGTCCAGAATTGACAGGGCACCGCATAAGACATTCTGACATGAACAGAATTGCAGGAGTCATAACAACATGTCGAAAATCAGAGGAAGGAAATATCAGTGACCAAATTCGTAATAATAATATTGTCTTTGTAGATGGCCAACAGTTGCTCTTATCTGTAAACAAAAATGTAAAAGATCGTTAATCTCCATAATATGAGAAGTTAACCTCTGCTTGATGTACCAATTGTCTAGAGTGTTTTGCATGATCTTAATCAGTAACAAAAATATTGCAGATAAAGAAATTGCATAAACCTGGGTTCCTAAGATCCTCAGTCATCTGGATCCGAATGCGGATGAGACGTTGTCGTGCACAAATGGCTGCAAAATATGGTATTTCTAAGCTAATCTCCATTAGAGGTTGAACCAGTAAATTCAACTTATTTAATTTTAAGGGTTTTTCATCTGCAAGAACAGCAAAATACTGCAAGAGGACACCATAGAACACCTGCACATAGAATGATTTTTTGGTGACTAGGTTAGCATGTCTGACTTCTCCCATGCATTACAGATTCCATGGACAAAGAAAAATTATATAACACCCACCATTATGACTGCTGGCTTTGAAAACAAAAGGAAAAAAATCATTTAATGTCCACAAATAACCAAAACAGATTAATGGTATTTAACGATAAAACCAACTTCAGGAAAAGGATGCCTAAAGCATAATGCTGCGCATCCAGCCTCTAAAAATTAGCAAAGAAAATTTATGACTGAAAGTAAACTCTGCAATGAATGTAAACCAAAATGGTTAAAAATCCCCAAGGATTTCTAACCTTTCAAACTACAATAAAGGACAAAAACCTGTATTACATGGAAATATTTGGAGAAAGTTAAAACCTACTTGGTATTAAATGCATGCAAAAAGTAGAATGATAACCTTACTTGCATCTTATGACGATTCTCTGCAGCCAAGCTAATAGCATTGCATACTCGAATACGGCGAATCGCCTCAATTATCTGATCGTCTGACCGATTATGCAGCAAAGACCTTAACTCTCTTAAACCATTTGGAGCATTTATAACAAAGGGTAGAGTTCCCATTTTATCAGCAGAGTCTATCTGTTGAGCAGTGACATTTACATCTTTGACCTTGTGTGATTTTTGGCTTTGGGTTTCCATTTTAGTGTTATCCTTTATAGATTTCTTCAATTCCTCTGCACTCAATTCATTTAGCATCTCTCCTCCTTTTTTCTCACTGTAATCATACTCATCGTCACTCTGTTCCCAGTCTTGTACATTTAGACCTTCTTCTAAGTCACTATCATCTTCACCACCCTCATCAGTTTCTTCTGAAGCAGAACTACCATCATCCGATTCATTGTCCTCACCGTCCTCTTCATTTCTTTCAAGAACCTCATCCACCCAACCTTTCTTGTCTAATTCTTCATCTGAAAAGAAAGAATCACCAAGATCATCACCAGATAGCATTTTCCTCGTTTTTTGTGCTCTTCTCTTAGAGTCATCCTTATATTTCTCATCATTGTCATCATCATCAAAATCCTCATTGTCTAGCATTCTTTTACTACGCTCTTTCTGGAAAACCAGCCATTTTAGAAACTAGTCAGCTACCAGCCAATTAAATCAAAGAAAGCAAACAATTTACTATATTTTTCAGAATTTTCCAAACTCCTATGATATAATTACAAGTGCAAACCCCAATCAGACAAATTTAGCTTTTAAACTCATTGATGACAGAGCACACCTCTAATGCTTTGAGTCGTTCCCTCTCAGCCTGTGCAATTTCTTCAGGAGTTTTTGTCCTTTCAGAAGCATGTCCACGAATATCTAAAACCATCTCCCTTACAAGTTTGTCATAGTCATCAGGTTGGTCCTAGAAACCACATATATAAGAACTCAGCATGTAGATAGTCAAATGCATATACTTGCCAAGTTTAAGTGAGACATCAATAATGGAGCACGTCAACATAATAGCAGAACAGAGGCATATAAATTATATAACTAAAAAATAAATTGCTAATATCTGTATTGGGTATGTGTCAAACAATAGCTACAAGAAAGTCGGCATAGCAATAACGCATCGACTGCAAGAGGAGCAGAAAATTAGTTTACAAATTTTCAAAAACATATACATTAAACTTGAATTTCACTTCAATAAGCCAGCATCACAAGCATTTATTATATAAAACTAAAAGTGAAGCTAGAATAACTATAATAAAAACATAAAAGAAACTGACTGTTAAATTTCCATATGCAGTCATAGACTATTTATTATACGAGAACAGTATCACGTGCCATTCATGAAATGTTATCTATAAAAATTAAATGTTATGGCCACTCCATTATTTGAACTTCGAAATTTGTTATGAAATTCAAAATAGTCATAAGTGTAAAGATTCTAACTATCACCTACAAGATGTGAAACGGGATGAGTTAAAAGTGGTAAAACATCACAGCTTTCATAAAACAAAAACCCATGTTCAAACCCCTAGGAGGCAATTTAAATTTTAAACATACTAAAATGTAAAAATGTTGAATGCTGAACTGTGTAAACTACCACATCCAATTCTGTGTGTGTTATATCCCAACATATGAAGCCAGATGCAAGTCCTAGGTGTATTTAATGTTAGAGATACTATTCAATTTTGGCATCTAAGCCAAAGGCCACCCCACGAGAGGATATTAACCAATCAACAAAAACTATTATCTACAAGATTATATTTATAAGATGACTGTTTGCATGAATCCATTAAATAAGAGTACAAATTGTAAAAATACTTGTGAACAACATCTCACCTTTGAGGATTCTGTTTTCTCTACAAGAGAAATTTTTCTTTCATCTTTGAATCCATTAGAACTACCCTTGTTCAGTAATTCTTTTAGCCTGCCCTTATGAGGCCGCATTAGAGAAAGTAATCCCTCAGACTGAGTCAAAGCAGTAAAATCTTTATCCAACTTCTCCTTGAGATCTTCATCTTCTTCCTTTTCTTTAGCTTTTTGAGCCTGGCAAATTCATGAATGATTATTGATTATGAGAAACAACCATCATGCTGTAAGAGTAGTTCAGAAGGAATTGCATGAGAACATCATAACAGCAACAACGGTAGCTGAGAAAAACTGAAGATGATATGTCAAAGGCCTTAAACTTTATATATGCTAATGATGATGATCATAAGTCTTAACATTCATATCAAAACCATTGATACACACCCGCCATTTTTTATAATCCTAGGAACAATAAGAACGCTTAATTCTAAATCAAAACAAACAAAAAAGTTCAATTCCTAAACTCAAACCTAGAGCAGACACTGATGCTACAAAATTCCAAATTGAGACATAGCAAATCATGTTCGTTTTCTTAATGTTAAATAAACTTCCATCCTTTAGATATTGTATGTAATAAAGTCTGAATAAGAGTAAGAAAAAATACTAGGTAAAGGAATCTCAAAATTATGAGTCATGGTCTTACCTTATAGAATTTACTTTTAGCAATAATCTCCTCCATGATTTCCTTTTTAGATTTGTGTTTCTGCAAATAAAATGATAGAAACTGATATCAGAATCAAGCGAGATGACAGAGCATAATATAAAATGAAAATTTATTGACTATTAACAGAGTAGAAAATATATTATGAGAAAACTAAATTAGGCTCTATCAGTAATTCACAGAGAAAATCTTATTGGATCAACTCTTTTGAACTCAGAAGGCCACTCGTTTTCCATTTCCATGACCATTTCAGGAACTGTACTTGGATCAGTCCCAATACAAACACCCTGGCACTTCAACAACATCGAATATCACTATAATTAATACATGTCTCTTTTTTTTCTAATCACTTAGGTCCACCTTTATTGTCTTGCTTTGTTTTCTTTACCTCTCAGTGTTTTGCTACTTTCAGTAGCATAGTGTCCAGTTCTTCTCTATTGTAACTGATTATACTTTTCAAGCATCATCAACCTACTTTGGTCATCTGTGGACATAACAAAAACCTTCCTACAAGAAGCTATTTTCTGCTTGGTAGGAAAATTATATTTGTAATATATATGAGGGCCTCTGCCTCGAGATATATATCTGACCTTATAATCTGAATCATAAAAGCAAAAATCATTATCCAGAATAAATCAGTGAACCAACAAATGATTTTTTCCAAACGTTGTCATCTAGTCAGGAAAAAATCGGGTTAGGGTTACACTTTTGAGAAAGACAAGAAAAAATCAATTGAGTTACTGGTTCACCCAATGGAGCCCCCGGTTCCAGTCCAATCCAGCCCAGGTTCGGGGTCTGGGTCCAGTCCCCTGTGGGTTAGGACAGAGTTCGGCCCACAGACTGTGGGTCCAGCCTTGCTGAACCTGGGGGGACCCAAGCCGAATTTGGGCCACTCACGCGCCCAAGCGGCGATTTTCTATTTTTTTTTACTTTTTTAAACTTAAAAACCTAATTCACCCCCCAACCCTAAAATATGAGAGATAAAACACATAATAGGCAAAAGCAAACTCATTTTTCATATTGTGAATGAAAAACAAAAAAAAAATCCTCCATCGCTAAACTTACTTTCTTGCTTGCCATTGCACGGATAGAGTTGAAGATTGATCGTTGAACGCTCGAAGCTAATTGCTGTGCTATTTCTACACATTTGCAAGTGTTTGTTTGTTGCTAAGAAGATCATAGAGGAAGATTTCTTTGAAAGAGGTAGGTTTTTTTAAGTTTTTGGTTTTTTTTCTACATTTTTTTTAACAAATGAACTCACTTGTTTTGTTTTGAGTTTTTGGTTTGTTTTCATTCTTCTAGGTATCTATAACACATGATTATTTTTTTTAAATGAATTAACTAATAAGTTGTATTTGTATATTAAAAATTTGATTGTTTTCAAATTGCATTAGTTTCAATTCTTTGAATGAAAACAAACCAAAAACTCAAAGAAAACAAGCGAGTTCATTTGTTGCCTTAGGTACAATGGCAACCAGTTCTAGCTCCACAAGCCAATCTCGCTTCAAAATAAACCCAAACTCTCCTCTTTGGAAATATGTTGAAATGGTACAATTTTCAGGTGGTGGAGGTTATGCTTGGATTTGTGGTCATTGTAAAGTTAGATATTTGAACTCATAGTGTCAAGTGAAAGGCAATTTGTGCAAGATCCTTGGACTAGACATATTTTGTCCAGGTGAAGATGGTAAAGGCATTCCAAAAATGCAAGTATTGGCATATATTGAAGAGAAAGAAAAAGCAGACCAATCACTAAGCCACAGATCAAATCATACTTTGTGTGATGTCCTATTTTATTACTGAATATTAAACCCCAAAAGCAAAGCACTACATATCAAAACAAACCCCAGGCGCTAATAAATATTATAGCTTTTCCTTATGAAGGCCAACCCAGTTAAAACCATCACGATGGAATAAAGGTGGCCGACCCAAGGATAAAATAATTTAAATTAAATAACAAATGCTGGCCGACCACTTTGTTATATGATTCAAATATATGTGTGTGTGTGTGTGTGTGTGTTTTAGATCACCCAAGTCTGGAGGGAAAATATGATTAAGAGGAGCAGCAATTATCATTAATATACACAGCAGCAATTAAAAGATTACAAGGAGGCAACGATTTTGATCCAGATTAATATACTCAGCAGCAATTAAGATTACAAGGAGGCAGCGCTTCAATAATGGGCAGCAATTACTTAAGACTGTATCTAAACAAAGGCAGTGATTGGAATTAGTTTATATAAACAGCAATCTTATATTAATTATGGGCCAACTTGAACGATACGATATGAGCTGACTTTACCTTGACAAAAGCAGCGATCAAGTCGTGGCAACGATCTTCATATGGAATTGTGGATTAGGCAATAATAAATATCAAACAATAAAAGGGATTTTAAATTAAGGCCGACTCCTTATTAGTGTTAACAAAAGGACATATCCTTTCATAAGGATATCTCTCTTCTTAAAAGATGCATCCCTTCATATTAAGTTATAGATATAAAAGGAAATGAATTGAAAGGGAAGGAGGCATATCAGAGATCGAAGAAAACATATCTGCACACAGAAAAACAATTAGATCAGATCAGAATTAATTATCTGCACTCAGCAGACAAGGGCAGAATCAGCAGTTAATACATTTGCTTCTGAGAATATAGCAGTCTTATGTATTAATAAATATTGTGGTATGCTCTATCATGATTATTGTGTATAATGATATATTTATTGTTGTATGATTTCTATGAAACTGGATATATTTAGTGTTTGTAATTCTCATCAAGAAACCATGAGTAGGGGAAATACCAATAGGGTGAGCAGATACTATATTTCTTTCTAAGTATGCCATTCCATGTTGGATGCCCGTGTGTCTGCCACTTGGGGCCAAGGGGTGAGTGTCCGCGCTTGGGCTTAGAAAGGGGAATCTACGAGCCTCCTATTGTAGCTTCCCCCCCCAAATCTCTACATGGGTTGGTTGTTGGAATGAATTCAAGGAATCTCAATCATAAGAAGGATGGATAAGGCAGCATGGATAGGGAAGGCAGATACAAGTTTATCCACTAAGTACGCCACCCCATGTTGGATGCCCACATTCTGCCACTTAGGGCCAAAAGGGATGGTATATCTGCTCTTGGGCTTAGCATGGATAACTTTGGGCGTCTTATCATGTTTCTCATCCAAGTCCTATTATGATTAAACTTCCACTATGCATTATGGATATTGTGTAGTTTATAAAGTTTTGAAATAGTTATGTATTTTTATATGGTTTAAATAGATAAGACATTTATTATATATGTTTTGATCATATGAATTATATTTCCAATATTGTCTAAAATGATTGCAGGACCTAAACCAAGTTTATATAGCTTCAAGCATATAATTGGTTAGCTATAACCCTAACTACATTAAATTTTTTATTCTAGGGCGCAAGATTTAGGCCAATCCCAAAAGGGTACATTACACTTTGTTAAAAAAAGGATCTCAAGGGATGAAGCCCCTTATACTCCCTTCTCATTTTCAACCTACAGAGAGCTATCCATTTATGTCCATACTTGAAGAGCACCATGTGGCCTCTACACATAAAAGATCAAAGGGACCATTGGAAATGGCATTTCAGAATAAGGCTAGAGAAATTGCCAATCAAGACATAGCGAGATGTGTCTATTCGAATGGATTGGCATTCAATGTTGTTCGCTCACCATATTGGCAAAAAATGATGAAATCTATTAATGAGGCTCCAAAAGGGTATAAGGGCCCAGGTTTTGAGAAGATGCTTAGTACCAAATTAGATAAAGAGGTGAAATTTATAGAGGACTCCTTGAAGCCCATAAGGGATTCGTGGATCAAAACAAGGGTGACCATCATTTCTAATATATGGAAAGATGCAAAAAATCGCCCATTGATCAATGTTATTGCAATGTCCCCTAAAGGGGCAATGTTTTTGAGCGTAGTCGATTGTGAACGCGAGATGAAGGATGATGCACTTATTGCTAACATTCTTTGTCAAGCTATTGATGAAATGGGCCCTCGAAATGTTGTGCAAGTTATAACAGACAATGCAAAAAGTTGTAGGGCTGCTGGGTTATTGGTTGAGGAGTGGTATTCACACTTTTTTTGGACACCTTGTGCTGTCCACTCCCTCAACCTAATGCTAAAAAAATAAGCAACAAAATTGATTAGATCAAACAGGTGCATGTTGAGGCCAAAGACTGTTAGTGTTTTGTAGCTTCGAGAGATATTTTCTCCTAAATAAAATTATCTCAAGGCAAGTCGGCCTTTGTTTTATAAACAAAACTTGTATTCTTCTAGGTTGGTCCTAGAAAGAAAGATCACCTAGCTTGGTATATAAAGAGGATAGATTCCTCTCATTTCATCATCAATTCATTCACTCCAATTTGCATCTTCTAGCAGCAGTTCACCTCCTAGCAGCAGATCCGATTTCTGAAGAAATGTTTTTTCATTCACTTCAAGAAGAAGTGACATATCTTACTGTATAAGACTCGGCCTATTCTAGGGCCTGATTTTGTATGCAGTTTTCTGCACTTATTCTTTTGATTTATAAGAGAATATTATTTGTTTGGGGTTTTCTCCCTCGAGTAGGAGGGTTTTCCCAAGGTAATCACTGTGTTCATTGTTTATGTGTTGCATTTTCTGCTTGTTTACATTTCTAATCTAAAAACTAACATGGTATCAGAGCGGGTTTAGAAGAGATCTGATCAGATTTGTTTAAGCAATCTAAAGAGCGTTTAAATTTCTTGGTTGATTTTTAATCATTGGGAAACAAGTATTTGAGCGCTTTGTGAAGTGGGATGATATTTGAGGTCGCTGGTGAGAAAATGCAATCACGGGAAGATTGAATCTTGATTGGTTTCTGGCAATGGTAAATTTGAGAACGAAAACTCTCAGATGGTAGAGGTCATGCTTGGACGTAGCCCTAGCGTGTCTAATCTGCATAATTGCTTCATCTTGGTGGAGCATTTAGTGGTCCGATGCTTTGACAACAAAAATACAAACAGTTTTCAAATATTCTTTGGCAGGCCCTTGCTTATTGTAAATGGTAGAGCATTATTGAAGGCAGATATTGGTATGCACATCATAAATCATTTTGTGTTTTTTATTATTTACGATATTGCTAATTGTTGTGGGGTCGAGCAAGCATGAAGCGTGATAATCTAGTGTTAATCTCTTCATATACGCAATGGCGAAGGTGATGTTGAATAACCTTTGATTCATCAGCGATAGAATCTTGAGTCCAACGACTCAGAGCAATCATAGAAGGAACCGGGTTTAATTAATAACAACAATCAAAGTTAAAGGCTCTTTCTCTGTGTGGCGGAGGTGATAGCTTGTTTGGAGGATTGCTATTGATATTGTGCTAGCAAACTATTTGGAGACCTATTTGAAGCCCTCCTGTTCTTCTATTCAAAGGATTCTGAAATCAGGATTAAGATATACCAGTGATCGCTATGCATCTACTCGTTATGCACAAAATGGATATGATCGCGTTGGTACTACTGCTAAGGGAAGTGACCGCTATGTCTAAGGTTATGTAGTTATTTCAAATGAAAAATCTGTGATTGAATATGACCATTATGATTCTTGTACTCTATGCAGTTGTGTCTTTGAATTTCTACAAGGGGATGGCCTAAAAGAGCCTATGATGGGAGTTTGTGAAAGCCTGAAGCCATATCTGGCACAGGACTCCTCTATAGGAGATATGTGTCTTCTAGCGATATTGTAAAAGTTTTTCAATATTTTTTTCATAGAGAAGGAACTGTTGTTTCTGAAGATTGTACTAAGTAGAGTCAGCACTCAGAAGCAAATGAGAAGCAAACTTTAGATGCAGATCTAAAGTGAATCTTTGAACAAATTGACAGAGAATTAATGCTACATATGAGCAGATCTAAAGGAAAGAAGAGAGTAGACCTGAAGAGGATTTAAGTGCAACATTTAAGGAGATTCTAATTCCACAAGATAAGTTCTATTATGTATCATTTCTTTAATTGTTCTATCTAATGACATTTGCTAAGATGACTACATGTTTCATTTGTATTGGGGTTGTTTTTGATTTTATGAACTATTATTAATCTCTTTAAAATGCAAGATGCATCGAGGAGCAAATGGATATGGATTCATCCCTCAATTACACTCCTGCCATTCAAAGGGAGTTAAATTCTGAGAATTCAAGGCACAAGTTGAGATCATGTCCAGGAAGAGGATTAAGGTTCTAAGATCAGTCATTGAGGAGTTCACTACCAGAGGATTTCTTTGCAATCTCTGTATTGAGGCGGGGATCAAGAGGGAGCTTTGTGTTCAGCAAATGGAGTTCTATGTCTCGAGGAACTAGAGTGACTCACTAAGAATAAGTGAAGGTGTCAGCTAAGTGGGTTGTAGTGTTGCAAGGCCAGGTGCTAAGTCCTTGGAAGACCTTTTCAGCCACAGAGAACGGAATTACACAAGGTAGTCAACCTTGTTTTGGCATTGGTAGCACCGCAAACCTATTCAGAATAGGGTGATCTGGGATGAGGTCGAGGAGGACAATCCTAGACTCTCGCAAGTCAATAGTGTCGGAAGTGTGCATTGGAAACCATTCCTCTAAGGCAAGCATTGCAGGCAATCTTGGAATGAGGAGGTCAGGAGGTTGATGCAAGTACTTGGAGCTTCAGAGGGAGTCACATCATCATGAAAATTTGTTGTAATGTATATTTCTCTGAGACGGAGAAATATGAGGTGAAAGCCCTTGTAGTGTATATTTCTCTGAGACAGAGAAATATGAGGTGAAAGCCCTTGTAGTGTATATTTCTCTAAGACAGAGAAATATGGGGTGAAAGCCCTTGTAGTGTATATTTCTCTGAGACGAAGAAATATGAGGTGCAAGCCCTCATACATCTTTGAGACTGAGATGAGACGTCATGTTGAGAGACCCCATGAAGAGCCCGTGTACATCTCTGAGACTGAGATGTGATTCTTTCCACAAATGGGAGTAGCCATTATGGACATCATGTTGAGAGACTCCATGATGAGCATCTCTGAGACTCAGATGTGTTTCTTCCCACAAATGGGAGTAGCCATTGTGGACATCATGTTGAGAGACTCCATGATGAACCCTTGTACATCTCTGAGACTGAGATGTATTTTTCCACAAATGGGTGTAGCCATTGTGGGCGTCATGTTGAGAGACTCCATGACGAGGATATTTGAAAATACCTCCCTAGCTAAGACGGAGTGTTAGTGTTTTGTAGTTTCGGAGCTATTTTCTCCTAAATAAAATTATCTCAAGGCAGGTCGGCCTTTGTTTTATAAACAAAACTTGTATTCTTCTAGGTCGGCCCTAGAAAGAATGATCACCTAGCTTGGTATATAAAGAGGATAGATTCCTCTCATTTCATCATCAATTATTTCACTCCAATTCGCATCTTCTAGCAGCAGTTCGCTTCCTAGCAGCAGATCCGATTTCTAAAGAAGTGTTTTTTCATTCGCTTCAAGGAGAAGTGACATATCTTATTGTATAAGACTCGGCCTATTCTAGGGCCTGATTTTGTATGCAGTTTTCTGCACTTATTCTTCTGATTTATAAGAGAATATTATTTGCTGAGTTTTTCTCCCTCGAGTAGGGGGGTTTTCCTAGGGTAATCACTATGTTCATTGTTTATGTGTTGCATTTTCTGCTTGTTTACATTTCTGATCTAAAAACTAACAAAGACATCCAAATGATCATCACCAACCACCATATGTCACAAGGCATATTTAGAACATTCTCGAAATTGGAGCTATTGAAGGTAACTTAAATAATAAACATGTTTCACTTTAGTAAAAAAAATTTATTTTAATTTTGGCCAAGCATACATTTACCTACAACCTCTTGCAATCAGAATTTTATCCCAAGTAAGATTATAGTCAAAATCTTTATCTTTTAAGTTTTATAATTTTATTTATATTTTAATTTTTAAATTAAATTAGTTAAATTTTGTAACTCTTAACTATCTAATCTGGTCTTAATAGGTTGCTAGTTCATTTTCATTTGAGAGGAATTGGAGCACATACTCCATCCACTCAATAAAGCATAATAGACTACATTCAAAAAAGGCAGAGGACTTGGTGTATGTGCATTCAAACTTGCAGCTCCTTACACACAAAGTGCCCACAAACAAGGGGACACAAGGAAGTGGGATATCAACCCAAAGCATCTTGACTTGGATGCTTCCACTACCTACTTTGCTGCACTTGATGTTGACGATGCGTCGATGACTATGAGCCAACCTGAACCAGAACTGACTAGAAAGGAAATTTCATAGAATCTTCTAATATTTTGGAGGGGAACTCCACTCACAATTGCCTCCTTTCTAGACCTCTAAGCTTCAACATAGACATCTCCAAAAATTTATTATCTCGCAATAAGAATCTAACTAGAAAATCACAAGGTCCTCCAAATGCTAAGATATAAATATTTGAGGGGTGTAATCCATGCAATAGGAAAGACAACAATATAACATAATATCTTGAAGGATGTAACCCATGCAATAGGAAAAATAATACTGGAACATAAAATCTTGAAGCATGTCTTATTACTATAGTTAATTTTGTTATCAATTTCCTTATTTAATGTATTGTCCAATGTCATAGGATACACAACCCCTCCCTCCCAAAGTATGCATACTAGTATACCCAATACGGATACACATACAATACGGCTTGGATACTACACCCACCTATAACCAAAATTACAAGACACGCCAAATGCATTTGGATTCAGTGTCCTAAAAAAGCCTGAGCAGAATCTAGGTGAGAGGGGCCAATAGTTGGGTGGGGTCCTATTGTTGGTATAGTACTTGCGGTTATAAGATTTAGTCTTGCAACATAATTATACTATATATT
This sequence comes from Sequoia sempervirens, assembly GCA_007258455.2. NCBI lineage: Eukaryota > Viridiplantae > Streptophyta > Pinopsida > Cupressales > Cupressaceae > Sequoia > Sequoia sempervirens. The sequence continues at coordinate 23,412 of VDFB02029952.1, read as the reverse complement.
GGCAATAATCATTTCACATGTAAATAAACAAATGACCAAATGTTTGTCAAGATGGACCCTTACATGAAAACATAAGAATTTATGAATGTCATATAAAAAATTATAAATACATTCATTAACAAGTAGGATAAATAATTTTTTGCTTTATATAAAATATCATAACTATCCAATAAATGTGTCATTTATAAAATAAGGTGCTCATCTAAACAAGTATTGCTATTATGTGGACAAATTCTGTTCTTATGCGTACAACTAATAGAGTGGCAATGTACATACATTGGAGTACTTCATATTATATGTTTGTCCTATGACAAATGTAAAAGGTGAGTACAATTAATACCTTGTATTTTATCATAAAATGTGAAAGATTGTCAAAAAAATCATGATCATTTAAAGTTGAATATAAGTTGTGTTTTAACTAAGAATGTGTTGTTTTTATAACAATAAGTAGTAACTTGTGTTCAACTATTGGGTCGTTTGAGTTGGATATAAAAGGTTAGAGATAACAAGATTTCTGGTTACCAAACGGTATTGAAATCATTTTGGTTGCGTATAAGTTATATTTAAATTAAAAATACGATATTGTTCTAATAACAAATGATATTCTTTGTTCAACTAGAAAGGGTTTTATGATAAATTTTTGGTCAAATCTTTAAAAATTCATTTTAAGAACACTTCTCACTACACTTCACAATAGATGTGCTGATGTGGCGAGTTGTATCAAGAATAACATCTCCAAACCTTAGTTGTAGATAGATAAGAGTCCATATCACATTTCTCAAAAAAAAGAAGTTTCTACAAAATTCTATGCAAAGCATACTTGGTTGCAAAGTGTGCCCGCACAACTACTGGTCCATCTCCCCTACATAAAATTTAAAAAAAAAAACGCAGGAAAGGCCCTTATATTTTTTTATTAAGTGAAATCATGAGCAAGCTGGTAGAGGACCTCATAGTACAAGCAGAAGCACGATCAAAGATACACTTTAAGTCTCATTTCTGATTTTCCTGTGACTTGTTTCAAATTCATAATTTACTACATTTTTCAGATGGAATTTTACTGTGCATTTTAATGATGAAAAAGATAGTGAAAGATTTCTTGCATTTTATAGTGTTTTTCTTTTGTTTCTGCCATCATGTGTTTTTCCATAGGGTATAGAATCATTGAATTTTGTTTCATATAAGAATTATTAAAATAATAAAATACTACGTGGATATATTCTTCCATATATTAATAAGGTACCAAAAAAAACAGAAAAATTTAGGATATATATATATTTTTTTTAATAAAAGAGGGTAAAAACTTTATTGAATCAGAACAACATTACAAAGTCAGAAGAAAGAAGCCACAAGGGGTCCAACAAAACAATAATTAATTCACACCCAAGAAGCATCTCATATCCTCCGCAACCCACTCCTCAAGAATAAGGGCCATGTCATTAGGAAGATTGCCCCAACCATCCACATACCAAGAATCAGTCCTCTCCGACGCCCATCTAGCCAATCCATCAGCCACCCTATTCCACTCTCACGGAATATGGCGGAAAACAATGGACTCCAGAGAAGAGCACATAGAAATAATCTGCTTGACAACCACAACAAACTGCCAATTCATATCCTCCAACTGTCACTTATGCAACATATCAATAACCACCTGAGAATCAGACTCACAAACAATCCGCCGCCACCCAAGGCCAACCGCACGCTCAATCGCCATAAGGATAGCACTAGCCTCCATAAGATTATTGGTATCCAAACCACGATACATAGAAAAGAAAAACACCACCACTCCCAAGCTGTCTCTACCAATACCACCAACTCCAGCATGCCCAGGATTACCCCTTGATGACCCATCTGTATTGATTTTTAGCTCCCCTAGAGCAGGCGGACACCAGAAGCCATCATGAGCCACCCTTTCACGCCCACGCCTACAATGCACATTGCCCAAATTTCTCCTATCCCCAGCAACAAGACCCAGGGAATTAACAACACCCAAGTCCCCAGGATCAACTGGCACAAACAAATCACACTTTGTAGACAAAGTCTCCTGCAGAGCCCCAAGAATCCGCCTCCAAAGTTGCTCCAAGATCAATTTTTTATCCAAGAAAATTCGTCTGTTGCGCTCCAACCAAAGATGCCAAACAATCAAACTAGGGCCAATGCTCCAAGCAATTTTAAGAAAAGAGGTTTTGGCAGGAGATGATCCCTGTCTCCTCCAAAAATCATCCAAGGTAGAGACATGGCAACATGGTAAGCTCCAGAGATTCCACCAGTGATGCCAGATATCCTTAGCAAAGGAACACTGAAAAAAGAGATTCGAGAGGCATTCTTCATGCTGACCATACAAAACACACATGGAAGGGCCCTGGAACCCTCGTTTCCAAAAATTGTCCCAAGTAAGACACTTACCTTGGACAACAAGCCAAGAGAAAAAATTACACTTAGGCCAAGCAAATTTATTCCAAACATGCTTCCACCAAGGAACCTCAGAGCTCCCAAAGACCTGTTTATCCAAAACCTGATAACCAGAGGCAACCGAAAATTTACCCCGCAAATTTGGACCCCAAGCAAGCACATCTCTCCCAAGAAGAGAGTTGCAGGTGCGATCCGAAAGAATCTTAGCAAGCACTTGACGATCCTCCAAAACCCCCCCAGGAGGCCAATCCTGAGGGTCCTTTCGCCTGGACATAGTAATCTGACTCAAAGAATGTTGAGATTTGAAGTCGGCCACATGACACCAACCCGCCTCCTCAAAAATCTGGCACAAGTCCTGAAGGTGGGGATGAGAAGACAAAATAGGGGGATGTCCATCCTAAGAGTCATGCCAGAAGAGAGCTTCCCGACCCCCATTACAAATCCAAAAAAGGCCCTATTTCACAAGCTTTGCACCCCGTTTGAGGGTACTCCAGATCATAGAACCTTTCCCCTCCAGACTGAATCTTACAACCTCCATGCTTTCCACCGCACCCAAATATTTGAGGGTAAGAATTTTAGCCCACCACATATGCTGTTGTGAACACCAACGCCAATACAGCTTAGCAGCCAAGGCCTGCCCATTCAAATCAGTTCGTCGTAGACCAAGACCCCCTTCCTGCTTCGGCCTATAGACAACATCCCATTTCACCAAGCTCCACTTTCTATGAAGAAGGTTGCTAGACCACAGGAACTGACGAGACAGTCTCTTGAAATCTTGAATAAAACTTGATGGAGCAGAAAGAACAAAGCACTTATAAAGAGGGAGAGCCTGGATCACAGACTTAAGAAGAGTCACTCTTCCAGCTGAAGAAAGCCACCTGCAAGTCCAATGGCTGACCAAACTTCGAAACTTGTCAAGAGTCTCTTGCCAACACCTTTTAGGGAGAGAACGAATGGCAAGAGGGATTCCAAGATAGAGAAAAGGAAGCGAATCGATCTGGAAACGAAGAATACCTGCGAATCTCCTTTGGATACCCTTAGGAGTATGGAAGAAGTAAATGAGAGACTTCCCCTCATTAATGCGCTGCCCAGAGGCCGCCAAGTAGCTGTCCAAAACATTGCGCCAATTCAAAGCTTCCTCAACCCTTGCCCTACCCATCAAGGCAGTATCATCAACAAACTGAAAATGAGTCTGAGGGGGAAGATCATTTCCCCAATTCCAACCCTGAATCAAGCCACTTGCTACCTGAGCACGAATAAGCCTTCCCAATCCTTCTGCAAGTAGGATGAATAAGTGGTGCAGGAGCACCTAAGGAGCAACTGGCAGTTTCCTAGGTAAAGAAGAAACCTAGAGGGTTAGTTTTGATTTTGCTTTTCATAAGGTCATGTTCACCATTGTGTTGGGTGCTTGGGGATGTTTTTGTTCTGTTGTAAAGAAGTTGACAAGAGTTAGATAGGTTTACAACACCATCTTGCTAAGTTGTCAAAAGTTGGCAAGGAGTTGAAAAACACAGGGGGTTTTATAACTTTACCCATTAGGCCATCCAAAGGCTCGACCCAAGCATCTCATTTGTTTTGATGGCCTATTTAAGGCATGCCTCGACCATGGAATAGGGTTAGAGGCTTTAGTGTTTTAGTGAAATTTTGTAAAATTGAAGGAGCAGCGTTCAAAAAGACAGTTTTCTGATCTTCGCATACATTTTTGAGCTTTAATGGAGTAAATTTACTGTTCTTTTGTTTGTAGAATGTAGGGTGAACACTGTACTAGTTTGGAGTGACATCTATTTGTCTTTACTGATCGTTTTCCTCTTTTATTTGTATATAGTTTGTTTTTCTGTCTTTTTCTGGCCTGTAACAGGCAGTTTTGAGAGAATGGAGTCCTAGAGCACTCTCCCACCGTACAAATTGTACGGCCCTTTGGGAATAGTGTCTAGGCTGCCTTAGTGTAAATATGATAGTTTGTAGGGTTTGTGGGAGTTCAGGTGGTGCTAGCAAATTGATGCCCTAGGCGAGCCAGTGCAGGTCCGTCTAGGATAAACCTGAAGAAAAAGAATCATAACTTGCAGGGGAGTTGAGCTTTTGAGGAAATTCTTTTTTGCGAATTTTGTTGAGGGTCCTGGCAATGCATGGTAGTCAGGAGGAGGTTCTTTCAATTCATCTGGTAGGAGAACTTCTTGACAGTCTGAAAACAGCTTTGAAGAGCTTTAAAACCCTAGGTTTTTTACCACTATTGTGTGTGGACAGTGTACGGCCTGTGCAAGGCTTAAAACCCTAAAAATCCTTGAGATATAGGCAAGAGAAACTCAAACTCTAAACAAAGAACCTAAGTCCTTTGGTGGGTTTAGAAGAAAATTGCATTTTATCCCTATTCAGAGGCCTAATTGGGGCTCTAGTTATGTAGCCTTTCAAGCCCTAGGAAAGGAACCTTGTGAAAGCGATGGAAAGTTGGGAGCTTGTTGTTGCATAAGGACCCTAGATAGGCTATTTTGAAGCTTTTGCAACACCTTCACACCCCTGCAAGAATCTAGCATAAGGTTGAGGTTATTTGGTCTTTAGGGAAGAGTAAGGGCCAATGGAGAGTATATGACAAGCACCAAGGTTGGCTTGGTAGAAGGATAGCTTATTGATAGTGGGATTGGCCAATAGAAACAGTGGCACCTAGACCTGAGGCAGGACCACTGGGACAAGGTGGAAGAGACACCTAGGAGTTCTTAGGAGCAAGGACTCAGAGCATGGGGCAGTGAGTGCCTCATCCAACCCCATCCTATCAATAAGTAGGGCGACAAAGGATCTCCTTGTCTGAGGCCTCTAGAAGCACCAAACAACTCAGTGGGCTCACCATTGAGAAGCACCGAGAAGGAGGAAGAAGTAACACAACTCCTAACCCATTCAATCCAATCACTAGCAAAGCCAAAAGCTCCAAGAATCTTGAATAGAAAGCTCCATTTAACGCGATCATACGCTTTTGCCATGTCCAGCTTGATAAACATAGATTTTTCTTTTGAGGATTCCATAGAATGGATGGTCTCAGTTGCAATCACAACACCATCCATGATCTGTCTGCCAGCAACAAAACCCCCCTGCTCCTCAAAGATTAACTCACCAAGCCAAGGTTTCAGCCTTTCAGCAATCAATTTAGTGATAATCTTATAAACAACATTACATAATGCAATAGGCCGAAAAAGATCCAAAGAATTAGCCCCCTCCTCCTTTGGAATGAGAGCTAAAAAAGTTGCATTCAGAGACTTCAACATTTGTTTATTCATGAAAGATTTCTTAACAACCTCTAAGAGGTCCAACTTAACCACCTCCCAAAACTCCTTAAAGAATTCAACAGGGAATCCACCAGGCCCCGGTGCTTTACCTTTCTTCATCTAGAACACAACGTTCTCAAGCTCCAACAAGGTAATAGGAGAAAGCAATGATTCATTCATTTCATTAGACACTAGCTGCGGGATACAATTAAAAATCCTTGTTTCAGCCTCCTCAACTGGAGGCGAATCCTCAGAAAATAATGAAGAGAAATACCGAATGCATTCTGCAGAGATAGAAGCAGAAGAGGACAAAATTTCCCCATCAGACAACACAAGAGAAGAAATAACATTACCTTGCCTCCGGTCTTTAACTGAGTTGTGAAAAAAAGAAGTATTCCTATCACCAGCCTGGAGCCATTCAATACGAGACTTTTGTTTCCAAAAAATTTCTTCTCTTAACTCCCATTCCTCTACCTTTTTTGTTGCAGCAATCTCTGACAAACTCAACTCTTCTGTTAGGCCTTGATCACGAATCTGCCTGGTGATTAAGTCCAAGTTATCTTGAGCCTTCTGTTTTTCATGAAACAAATTACCAAAATGTTGCCTACTCCATCTTTTCAACTTGTATTTGACGTACTGTAACCTCTTTGAGAATGAGTACATAGCAGTGCCATAAGCTGGCTTCCCAAGGTCCCACTAGCCAGAAATCATATCATGAAGAGACTCATCTCGGAGCCACATGAGTTGGAACTTGAAAGTTTGTCTAGCACATCGTTGAGGCACATCAACCACAAGCTTAATTGGCCAATGGTCGGAGCCTCGACAATCCAATATTTCAAAGCTAATCATCCACCTATCCCCCATCCAAAAACTAGACACCAAAAATCTATCTAGTCTTTCAGAAATAGCAGCATCTCCAGTTCTCCTATTATTCCATGTGAAGACTCCATTAGTTGGTTTGACATCAACTAACCTCAAAAGAGCCATATTATCCTGCAAGAGCCTAGAGGGAGGCTCCAAATGAGCACTACCTCCTCTCTTCTCTTCTAAAGAAATGATAGCATTAAAATCACCAGCCAGGATCCAAGGCAAGTAAGGATCCAAAGACCTCACATGTCTAACGTGATCCCACAGTTGTGCTTTACCTTGGAAATCAGTCGGAGCATATATATTTCTCCCCTGACTCTAAATGAGAAGCAACACAAGAAATCGAACTCTTATAGGAGATCCACCAAATTGGACTAACCTTTCGGGGATCCCAAAAACAAGCCACTCCACCATAATTACCAAAAGCACCCACACATTGACATTGGCCACGACCCCAAATCTTAGGAGCCACACTTAATGTACTATCCACTGATAACTTAGTTTCCTGCAAGAAAATCACATCCGGAGAATGAATGCGAATCAAATCTCGAATAGCCTTTTGTCGAGGGATGCTATTCATACCCCTCACATTCCAAGAAAGAACTATCATCATGGGGTTGGGAAAAGTGAGCATCAATAGTCTTCACCAAACCAGCCTCAACCAATGTCTCTCCAGCAAGCTTCACCTTTTCTTGGTCCTTTTTGCGACCAACCTTAACTGATTTCTCAGGAATCCCTTTCTTAAAAGATTTTTGCTGCACACCCAGAATAGAGGAAGAAGGTTTAAACTTACCTAAATCAGGGCTATCCCGAGCCTCTGAGTAGACCTTACCAGCACCAGAGGGGCCACCAGAATCAACAACCCCCCCATCCCCTGCACCAAGAGCTAGAGCGGAAGGACCTAGACCAAACACCATCTAAGGAACCTGGTCACCAAGCTGATCCACTCCAGGGATCACCGAAGGTTGTACCTCAACCAACTCCTTAGAACCAGAGCCATCCACCGTTTGCATGTCAGCTTGTTGGTGTACGTTTTATCATCCACCGAACACTTCAGAATAAAATGTCCAAAGACACTCTATCCTCTCTTGAAAAACCACCACGTATGCTAAGATTGCGAGAAGATCATATGGCGATTCCAAGGTTTCTTTAGTCGGGTCTCGACGTGTGGATAAGCTCAATGGCCGTTGTGATATGTTGGTAATAAACAAGGGGACTTACGTAAGAAAATCTTCACAAGTTCAGGACTTAGGGAATTTATCATTGAAGGATTTCAATTAGGACTTTCCATGGATCTCAAAAAAATGGCAAAAGGATAGGGTTTAGGAAAATCTAGTCTATGCCTAAGAACTCAAGAGACAGTAAAGACTCGGTGAAGGGAATAAACCACACTTTGTTTCGCCTCCTGCAGGACAACATACGCAAAATGGGTGCAATCTTCAAGGGTTGTGAGAATAATTTTCAAACCTCGAATGAGGCTGAAGTTAAGTTTCCACAATTAAGAGCTCAGGCTAACTTTACGCATCGAATGCAAATCATCCATTCGAAGAAAGTATGAGCTACACTTCACCATTGAATCAATACGATCAATCTCTCATTCAATTAACCAACTTTCAAAGCAAATTCTACCTAATCTAACTTTAACTTTAATCTATGGCGGAAGATGATATGCAACCTCGCTTACTATTTGATAATAAGAAGTTATTCAAGGCAAATCATGCTCAAGAGCTTTTATTATTCAAAATAGTCTCAATGCAACAATTTCATATTCTATCTCCACACAAATGAAAGTGAGAGAGCATCAGTTTATATAGATTTTCAAAAATGCAATGAAGGGCCGAGATTAAAACAAGATTAACGGCCAAGATTATTACAACCAAACCCTAATTAGGGTTTCCCAAAATAACAAGTCATCAACCAGAAATCAATCAGTAAAGTGGCAGTTCCAGCTATTATCTAGGAGAGGCGTCCTTATCCATCTGAGCAGCATTGTGCTTGGCGAATCTGGACACTACGGCAATGACCTCCTCCATCGTGACAGGTGGCAACATGCTGATCCGGAATTCAAGTCCGTCCAACTTCTCAGCACATTTAGCAAAAGTACCTTCCCAATCTGCCTCCTGCTTCTCAAAATCCTTTCGAATGGATGAGAGTCTTGCCACTCTCGCAAAGTCCTGTCTCAAAAATGGTCCAGTGGTCGAGAAGAAAGTTTCTTGAACTTTATGCTTCAATTTCTCCAACTGCATGTCGTTCTCCCGATGATCTCACGGTCGAACACCTCTGTAGTTGTCATGTAAATCTTCTCCTGGATTTTCCTGACCTGTTCCTCAATTCCAAGCCCATCTACTTTTGCCTTCTCCAAGACTTCTTCTCGTATAGTCACTGCCCAAAACCAGTGATGAAAATCATATGCTGGCCCTGCAGCAATCACTCTTTTATCCACCAACTCCTCTCTTGGAGTGCTCTTCAAGACTCTAAGGCTTGGAATAAGCCTTTCCTGCATATCCGAGATACCTTCCCACGCCTCTGCCATATCCATCAGTCTGGAAAGAAATGAAGAAGTTCGTCCATAAGCAAGTGACAACTTCTCCATGAACAAGACCGCTTCTGTGCCTTCACTTGCCATCCAGTCCTGAGCTTCCCTGGCCGTTACTATTCCGTGCTCGACTTCCTTGGTCACCTCCTGTGATGAATTGAGAAGAGGAGGAACAATCGCATTGCCCTGATCAAGTGGCTGGGTCAAATGCTGAATATATTCCTTAAGACGTTCGACCTCTTTCTTATACTCCTTCTTCTTAGCCACTTCTTTCTCCAGTCTCGCTTTGATGGTCGAGACGGAATTATCTAACTCCTCTACTTCTTGACCTTTCGAGGTCGGGCCAAGGTCAACGGTGGTTATAGCATACTCCTGAGGAGTGATCTCGTCCTGTGGCTTGTCCACCGTAGGTACTGCAATATGCACGGAACGGTTGCCCGTCTCACTCCTCTGAATGGCGGAGAACTTCTTGGCAGGCTTCTTGATGGCGACTTGTTCTAATCTTGCCAAGAAATCGACAGTATCATCCTCCTCTTCTTGTTGAGCTTCTGCAGGTATCTGGATCTTCATTCTCTCCAACAGCCAGTCTGGAATGGTCGACTGCTCAATCCCATCCTCTACCTGAACCTCTTCTTCATTTGGAACATCCACAACCCCTCTGAGAGCGGAAATCATTCCCTCTTTGAAGTCATTGTTCCGAGCCTCGATCTCATTGTCTGAACCTAAGATTTCCGTGCCCGTAGGTGATAAGGGCTCCTCATCATCTAGCTGAATAGGTTCATCATTTATTTCCTGAGCTGCAGGAGGTTCAAGCATTTCTACCAAGGAATCGTCAATAGTAGCTACCAACTCGTCAATATTCCTGGATGCCGCTGACCGAGAAGGTTCTCCTTTATGCCTCTTGGAAACAGGCTCAGCACTTGGCATTATTTCCTTCCTTTTCTCTCCAATCCCGACCAAGTCCTGATGGGATGCACCAGCATTAGAAGAATATGACTCTGACTCGCTTAGTAGATCATATGTGAGCGTGATTCCTCTCTGTCTCAATTCTTGGGCATGGTAATCAACCCACCACTGAGAGTATTTAGTCACTGGCCTCATTAGGGTTGCCAAGTCTGCGTGCTCAGGCTCTGACCATTTCACTGGAGGGAGAGGTCGGCTTTCCTCGAAGCGTGGCTGGACGTGGTTTCCATCATCTTGTAGCTGGTCAGGCACTCGACAGAACTCAATTTTCCTCATGAAATCTAGTGGCATCCTGGACCACATTTTCCGCCTGACTTCATACTCATCGGCAGCATTTGCCCAGAAATCTTCCAGTTCCATCCTGTGCTTGTACTTTCTCCCTTCCACTGTCCGAATGTTATGATGTGGGTCAAAGTTGACCCTGGACTTGTAGGCCGTGAAAGGATACCACTGGATCTCCAATCTTGCACTTTCAGCTGCCTGTGCTGATGGACAATATTCTAACATATTCCCGATGAAGAATGGGAATGTGACGGACGCCTTCTTGGATGGCCTCTGAATATTCTGGTATTCTTCTAATTGTCTCAAAACCTCGAGCAAGATCATCCGATTGGTCGGATAGATGGGCAATTTATAGGGATTTCCAGTAAATCCCTGGATCCTGACATATGTGAATTTAGGGAACTGGATGAACCAAGACCCGTATTTACTGATAAGACTTTTCGCCTCGTGGCTCAGCCTCTGATGCACTCCTCCTTGAAGCTTTCTAGTAATGTGCATTAGGAATGCATCATGCACCCTCCTGAAGTGAGTCTTCTCCTTCAATTGGAGCTGTAGATAACAGTCGTAAGGCCTGAGTTCGTTCTCCCCGTTGCCAATTTTGCCCTTGCAAATCAATCCTGGATACTTGTATGATCTAGCCAACAGGTACACAACATATGAACTCATATGAAAAGACTTAGTCTCTTCGAGGTTGATCAATTGCTCGTGGAGGTTGTCACTTATCATCCGTGACCAATTGAACATTTTGACTCCAGAAGTGATCTCATCTATAAAATAGTACATCCAGCTCTCGAAGAAGGCGCCTTGCAGGTTACCAGCTATTATGTTCAGCATCAGCACGGTATCCCCAAAATCTTCCTTGAAGTCTGTTCGGCGAGGCCTCTTGGGCAACTTCTTGATTGAAGGCTTAGGCTTGTCCATCCACACCTTGTTGACTGTTGTGGCGCACAGATCTGGTTGGCTGTCATACAATCTTTTGGCTTCTTCCTTGGTCTTATAGACCGTTCGTGAATGTTCCGGGATGCCAAAGGTCTCCTGGATTGCAACTTCGCCCAAGTGTGCCAAGACTCTTCCATCAAGCGCGATGATCTGTCTCTTCTGAGCGTCATAGTGGAGAGCACATTCCACCATTAATTCCGCACAATCCATTGCCGGTGGGAATCCAGCTGCTTGAAATATTTCGTTTCTGACCATCCGTTTGGCTATTGCTGTGGGAAGTCCCTTCTGCCCGTACACTATTTTCTTGAATTCATCAAAGTCGACGTGCCCGAGATCAGTGTCCACGACATTCTTCCATTTTGAAATGACTTTGGTCTCTTTCTGAGCACCCTTGCTGGCAAACTTCATTTTCAGCTTCTTAGATGGTTCGCCTGCCGGATCGTCAACCTGCAGTCCAAAAGATTAACATTAATACAAAGACTTTTTCAAATAATTAAATCTCGTGCCTTGGATTCGAAAATTTACTTTCAGCTGTTTAAATAATTAAATTATCACGAAAAAGCAAGCTGAAAGTGACTTGGATGAAATTGAAAATTCTGTCAGAACTCCGTCAAGATGAAAGGACAGAAAAGAGATAGCAAATTCATTTGTCTGAACATCAAACCTCTGTGAAGAACCGTTGAATACAAATCAGATTTAAAAATCTGATTTTTAGAAGAAGAAGTGCGCCCCTCTTCACAGAAGAATTTCAGCTTTCAATAAATCTCTTTCCCTTTCCTGCGAAAAAATTCTCCAACATAACACTGCTTCTCTCTCTGGGAAAATTCGACTTTGCCTGTTGACCAATTAATTGCCTGATAATTTCGAGAAAGATTAAATTTCTCTTCAGTTGTGTGTGGAAAAATGAGTTGCTGAAACTCATTATAATGCTGAAGGATTGAATTCAATTTAGCAACTGCCATAATCTTTCTTGATCTCGATTTGTTTTCATTTATCCAAACAGGCAAGTTTCCTTTTATTTTCCGACAAGAATCAGTCTCGAGTTTATCCAAGCAAATCTTACTGATCTTCAAAAATTCAATTTTTTTATTTAATATTTATCTTTGATTTTTCGAATTTTTTAATAAACATTAAATATTTAATTAAATTCATGGCGAATTTAATTCTTTTCTTGTCGGATTTCATCTCTGCCTGGCGTACTTTATTTTCTTCCAATTCTCGTCTGGCAAATTTGATTTTGTCCAAGGCATTTTTTAAATTTCAAATAGTTGAAAATTAATTATTAAAATATTAAAAATATTTTAATTAATTCCAACCCGTTCGTTTTGGACCCATGGCTATTTCGATTTTTCCTTTGTTTTTCTTGGCTAAGAGTTTATTTTCCAATTTCATCCTCAATTTTGTCTAGCCAAACCAAAATTCAAGCCATTCCGTCGAAAATTTTATTGCCAGATCCATATTTTTCTTTGCCAAGGCAAAATTTTCTTTTGCCAAAGTCAAATATTTCCTCGCTCAAACGAATTTTTCTAGGCAAAATTCTCATCTGGGTGTCTTCATCGGTCGAATTTCCTTGACGCTTGACAAATTCTTCTTCCTTCTGGCCAAGGACGATCCTTCCTTTCTCTTTGCCTTGTGCATTTTTCCTCGGCCAAAGTTGTCAATTTCTCAATATTTTCACCATACTTAGGCAAATTTAATTTGTTTTCCCCCTTTTGAGTTAGGCACATTCCGTTTTATTCTTTGCCAAATCCCAACTTCCTCTAGCATGTGTCCCATCAAACTTGGCACTTGACCTCTTGAAAATGTCATGATTCTTGACCAAACTCTCCATTTTTCATCCCTTAGCCTCCATACTTAGGCAAATATTCGAACTTTTTCCTTGGACTAGGCATTAACACTTAGCCAAAAATCATTCTTTTATCCTTTTAGGCGGACTTCCTTAGCATTTTAGACAAGCATCATGGATGTCCCTCTTTTCTAGGGCGGACTTCCTTAACACTTTAGCATTTGTCTCAACATTTTATCCCTCTTTCTAGGCTTTCACACTTAGCCAAATTCAAAATTTTCTTTGGCTGGGCGCCAACACTTAGCAAATTTTTTGATTTTTCTCCCCTTTACATGCATAGGCGGACTTTAGATAGTCTTCAGCCAAGTCCCACCTTTCAAGGGCGGACTTTAGAGCTTCTTTGGACGAGTCTTCAAGTCAAGACGGACTTTAGGGGTCTTTAGGATATGGATGGCGGACTTTAGAACCCTTTTGGACTTCCTTTCTTGAGAATGGCGGACTTTCTAAGATGCTTGGACATCAAGGGCGGACTTTGGAGGAGTCAAGGATGAGCATTCTTTATGCTGGGCGGACTTCAAAGGAGTCTAGGACAGGTCTTGGGCGGACTTTGAAACTTCTTGGCATGTCTTCCTTTGATGCATGGCGGACTTTGGAAGATCCAAGGATGTCAAGGGCGGACTTTAGAACTCCTTAGGATGTTCTTCCTTGTTGCTGGGCGAATTCCATAAACTTCCTGACATTTCTTCATCCTTCCTTCATCCTCCTTCCATTTTCCCATGGCGAATTTCAGACTTGAACAAATTTTTCACAAACTTCATCTTTTAAGAGCTGATTTTGAACTGATTTTGCTTCAGATCTGATTGATCTTGAACTGGTTTTGACTGATTTTTCCAGATTTTGAACGTTTTTGGTCTGATTTTTCATGCTTTTTTGACTTGTTTTTCCAGATTTTTCAATAATTTTCAAATTTTCTATTTGATTTTCTGAGAGTTCTATCGAGTTTTTTGAACTTCTGAGTGCGTTTTCAGAACTCGGGACCTTTCTAAATATAGAAACTTTCCAAAAATAGAAAAAGCAAACCCTAAAAAATAAGGAACCTTGTTTGGTCCAAAAATGCCAAAAATGAAAAATCGAAAAAGCAACTTTTCCTAAAAAATAGGAAGTCTCAGAATTGGCCGAATTCACAGTCGATCTTCGTTTCCTGGGCCTTTTGAGCGCTTCCATGACGTCTACGAACTGATTCAAGCATGAATTACTGACTTGGCTTGGGCAACTCTCGGCAAACTGACCTGAAACTCTTAGCAAAGTGATCTCACGAAACCGTTGCAAGGAGACAGAACCCTAAAAACTAGCAGGCAACTGGGGGTCCCCATCAGCGATGGGGCGATGTGTGAAAAGGTCACAACACAGCTGTAAACCCTTCCTCTTGAACTAACTCATCCAAAGCCTCAAATCTATTGAAAGTCTCCCCTTCCTGTCTATCCTGGAAAGGCCTCTTTTGGCCCCGTCCACGATTACGAGGTTTAACTGGAACAAAACCATCTTTGTTCGCTGCCATTCCCTGCATAGGATCCTTACCCTTTTCCACCCTCAGATTAGATTGGGAACCCACATTATTTGCACCTCCCGCACCAGAAGCCCGAGGACACCTCCGCTGCAGATGCCCATATTCATGGCATAACCGACAGCGAAAAGGCAACATTTCATAATCCAAAGGTTGAGTCCAGGAATTAGAGCCAACAGTCAAATCAATAGAATCGGGCAGAGGTTGACTCAGATCAATCTCGACACAAACCCTCGCATAAGAAAAGATCCTCTTATCTAAAGTATGTTGCGAAGGACCAATAGGCTTACCCAACAATAAAGCAATTGATTGTAATATATCAGTTCTCCAACATTCAAGCGGCAGCTGAGGAAGGCGAACCCAAACCGGAACCCTAGAAGGCAACTCTTTTGCCGAATTAAAGTCAGCATGCCATGGTTTTATGAAAAGACCTACTTGATTATAAAAATAAGGCCCCCCTTCAAATGCCCTATTTCGATCAGCAATGCACGAGAAATCTACCAGAAAGAAATTGTTTGCAGCCAACAGAACATCAAAGTCACCCTCTGGAGACCATGTCTTGCGGATCCAAGTGTCCAAGAAAGAAAGAGAAACCCTCATCCCCATAAACTTACAAATCAAAACATGCTTACTGTAGTAATATGGATCTTCAACTACCGCCTCTGATTGAATCACCAACACAGGACGAACTTGCACCCTTTCCAGACATCCATTTATCTTATGCATTTTAAAGGTACTAGATTTTATCAAACCCTCTCCAGACGAAGCCCCACCACCAACCTCCGCCATAGGAATATCTCCCTTCACCTCACCAATCGATGCATTCCTTGCCATTCAAACCCCAGCCAACAGAGAAATCAAAAGGATCAAACTTAAGAGAAAGGGGTCGGTGACAATAGACAACCCAACGCCCACACCAAACCCCAACAGATTACACCAAAACCCCCCCTGAAACTGCACCCACGCACAGAAGAAAGAAGGCAAAAAGAGCCACCCCTGGCCCCTACCCGCACCGCCCAGACTTCCCACCCACTTAGCCACCAGAAACACAGAGCCACCAGACTAGGGCGCAAATGCCCTAGTGTGTCCACACCCAGCACCCGCGAGCCATCCTCCGACAAATCTCCTCCATTTAACTCTAAAATTTAATATTAAGGTTTGGGCCTTGGTTGTTGGCACTACAGGCAAGAAGCCCCACCCATTTAGGATATTCTTAGACAAATATGAATAGAGTTTTTTCGTTCTCCCATCGAAACATCAAGTATTCTTTTCAAAAAAAAATTTAAATTTTTAAAAAAATATGTATCATTTACCCTTGTTTAAAAAAAAAAATCATTCTATATTGATTTTTATTTAAAGGATTGATTTCCACTTCGATCATCTATATAAAAAAAATAATATACATTTTACTATTTTTAAGTGTATTGTCATTTATTATTATTTTTTTACAATTATTAATTATTATTCTTTACTAAATTATTATTATTTAAATTGTGGATGGATGGGTGGGTGACCCCCCCCAACTAAGTGTGGGGGGTCCGGAACTATCAGTGGAGTGAGGGAGGCTAAGGGGTCTGTTTGCTTGGCACGTCAGAGGTGGCCGGGGTTTGCCTAGATGGCATGTATGGACAATTTGATTACGTTGAGCTCACGTGATCAGTTGGGGCAGCGCCAATACAAGGAGATGGCGTCACCTTCCATACATGGAGGTTATTGCTAATTATGGTGAGGAAAGGTGACGGAGATTGCCATTTGCACGAAGAATCGGTGCACATGTTTCAAGTCCTCTCAAAGGCTTCATATTGCATCCCTCAATGGTTAAGTGACGGCTAAGCATTATTCCCAGGCTAGCATCCAAGTGATTAGTATATGAAAGGACATTACGTTGGCATTGGGACAATTGGGGGCTGCACATTAAGATCGCCAACAGCTATATACAATTGTCATCGATTTAGAATTATATGCATTTGCACTGGCTTGCAAAAAAATGGTGGAAAGGTCTAGGTTCATTGCAAAAATGTCAGTTGAGTCGTTGGTGGGCTTGGGTGCAGATATGCCCATCCATCTGGATTGCAAGCTCCAACAAGGAGCATTTTGGAGGATAACCAACCAGAGGCTAAGCGCATTCTGCACAACATTGATCACCTCATGGTGGTGGCGGTAAAGATGGTGCTTGGGAAGGGTCACCTTGTTTACAATGAGATGCTGCAGGTCAACACTCACAGCACTTCTCGCTTCATGGTGTCACTGCTCGACACGCGTATGGCCAAGGCGGAGGTGAGGGCCCTGATGTGTGGTCTTTTCAATGAAGAGTTGCTTGGAGGGATGGACGAGATCCTTGAGGCGGCCATTCCTGGAATGAGAGCTCCTTGTCCGAGTGATTTGGCGCTGGCAAAGGTCCCTAGTGAAGTTGTGAAGTATTACCCGTTCTTGCTAGAATTGAAAGGCATGCCTCTGGTGTATCACAAGCAACTGGCGGCAACGGCGGCTGGCTTCATGAAGAAAGTTATGAGGTTGGAGGCTGTGGAAGGTTTCAACTAGGTTCTAGAATGAGAGGCATATGCCAAAGAAAATGGGTTTGAGTAAGTCCGTCTCCTTTCGTTGGAAGTTGGTGACTGGTGGTTTCGTTTTTGTCTTTTGTTTGGTGTATATGGTGGCGTTGTGCAGTTTGTTTGTCTAGTGTATAGAATGAATTAGTAACAACTTTGTAATGGTGCAGTCCCTTTGAAAATACGGGGTAGCGGTGTATAGTTGTAATGGGTTGGATGGTCTATGTCAGGAGGTGGGAGTGTCGACCAATGTTCTAGTCATTTTGGGGTTGTTGTGTCTATATCTGATCGGGAAAAATGCTGCCCAAGGAGCTATCGATGTAATCTTTTTTGATAATTTAATATAAAAACTCTATCTTACGTACCAAAAAAGAAAAATTATTAATATTTAAATTATGTGTCTATATTGCTTCTAAAGTAATGAAACCTCCTCTAATAGCTTATAAAATTGTGTTATATGTATGTGTACACATTTTTTTATGGATGGGTATCCAGCAGTATCCATATTAAGGGGTCTCAAAAAATGGACATATTCGTATCTGATACCATATCCATATCCATGTCCATTCAACTCTAGCATTGTCCCACATCTGAAAGCAAGATTAAATAATTCTAATAACAAATTCATAGTACATAAAATGAAAGAAGCAATAGATGAATTATCAAATTCAATCCAATTAACATTTAAAAATTTGGGAATGTGGATATCTAAACTTACAGTTCAACATAAATGAGAAGTTGAGGGTCAGACTAAGTATAGTTTGCATGCTAGAGTATAAACATAAACATTTAACTACAGTGGACATTTTTAAAACAAATGACACACAAATTTGCATCCTCAAAATTGTTAAGAGGCAAAGAGAATATGTCAAGTCTATCTCACATATTCACCATCTCCCACCACACCAGCATTTGGAATTTTATCTTGATCAGAACCCACGCCAAAATTTAGTTTCCTTGTCATTGTGTCCTCCACTGAAATGTATAATGCAAACAACAGCTGTTACTATCTCAAATATATAGGATATAACAGAAGAATGCATATGAATCCATTCTCATACATATAGATGAGACTTAAGATATAAAATGCCTAATTGTAACCTATAATGAAATTTTCACCCCATTTAAACATTTGAAATCTTTTGACAGTAAACTTAGTACATGAAACACACTGGTAACTCTTCCTAATGCACGGCAAAAAGAATATGAGATTAGAACAAGGCACACATAAAAATTCAACGAAAATGCAAACAAGCTTGCATTGTGACATCAGATACTTATGGCTATCAGCTACATAAATTAATTAGAATATTTTAAATTTCACTCTATCAATTTATTTGATAACTCTGCAGTAAAGCAAAACACTTTATAATTCAACCAAGCAATCAAAAGTTGGCAGACATTTTCCCTTTCACCCTGCCATCTAAGGTTCTCTATTTGTCTTGATAAAACTAACTTCAAGATGTTATCACTTGATATGAGCAAAATTACAACAATGAAACAAAGTCCAGGAGAGTCTTGTATTTATGGATACTACCCCCAAACCCCCCCACACAAGGGGCACTACCAAAAATGGGAAAATCAAAATTTTAGTCCATTTCTTTTGGAAAGCCCTACTTGATAGCTTGGTTGAAAAAATGTTTTATTTGAGGCACAAAAACTGTACTCCCAAGGCTTAGATAATAGTAGTGAGGAAAACATAATCTTAGAAGCTAGTTTCAGATTTAGAGCATCCTACTAGAATCCATCTTACTACTAACCGCTTAGTTTGCCTCAATGACGTTGGGAGTACAATTACTGCTAATAAGGCTATGTACTACCTTAGCCATCATACCCTGGAAGAATACCATCTAATGTACACTCCACTTGGATTGGTATGAGCTAATGCTTTGATGTCCTTACTTTCATGATCAACTTGCTAGGCATGATGGGTTGCTGAACACTTATAGTATTTGGAATGATTATTAAATATGTAGATCCATCTCTTATTCTTTTTTCAAATCTCCTTTCCTTATGTAATAAAGTTGGTAGATGTTGTCATTACAATGTATATGGGGTTATGGAGTGGCTAAATTGTGGCACAGAAAACCCTTTGGTTAGTTGTAATGGGACCAAGTAGTGGCTTTTGTATTAAGGTTTGTTATCGATTCACTTAGAAAATGACTCAAATTTGGGTTTGGTATGTACTTGGTTTCAATACCATGTGGATACCATCATAGGTCTGCTATTTGAACTAAGGTTCATACAAGTACATTATAGAGAGTACCTAGGTGAATCTTGGATTTGATTTGCAAAACCCAAGGCAAACCTTGGTAGAACTTTATGCTCAAAATATCATTTTTTTAAATTTATTTTTCATTTCTTTTTTTTATTTTGAGTATTCAATCTAAAATATTTAATCCTAGCCCTAAAATTGACCTCTGAACACATAAAAAGTTAAAAACACA
Source organism: Sequoia sempervirens (assembly GCA_007258455.2). Lineage (NCBI taxonomy): Eukaryota > Viridiplantae > Streptophyta > Pinopsida > Cupressales > Cupressaceae > Sequoia > Sequoia sempervirens. The sequence goes on along the minus strand of VDFB02029952.1, from coordinate 3,813 downwards.
AAAAAACTCATGTTTATCTCATAATAAAGACAAAAGACAGAAATCAAATACACTTGCTGAACTTTCATTCTTGCTTGTCATTACACAAATAGAGTTGAAAATTGGTGATTGAAGGTTCCAAAGTAGTTGGATTGCTACTCCCATGCATGTGCAAGAACTCATTTTCTGCCAAGGAGATTTTGGAGTAAGATTTTTGGATTGAAGGTACGTTTTTTGGTTTTTCTTTCTTCATTTTTTCTTCTTCAAGCAAACTCTCTTATTCTTCTATATTTAAATGAATTATGATATATATTTTTTGTTTTCATTTGTTTGGAACATGCTATTCACCAAACTTCTTGTCATAGGCGTTAAAATGGCAACCAATTTTAGCTTTGTGGGCCAACCCCATTTCAAAATAAACCAAAATTCACCATTGTAGAAGTATGTTGACATAATACAATAGGTTCCATGTGGTTAGGTATGTATTTAGGTTTGCAGTGGGTGTGATGTCAAATATACAAGCTCTTATTGTTTAGTGAAAGCTCATTTTTGTGATGTCAAGAGACTTGGAATGAAATTGACCAAATTCAAAAGCATTTAAAACCTTCAACTTCAAAATAAATGTAATACCTTATACTGTATTCTTTTGATCAAAGCAGGTTGTCCTTCAATGGATTCTAAAGCCATGAGTAAATAACCAGAGCATAAATAAAAGTTGGTACCAATATACTCCTCATTATTGCTTCTAAATATTATTAGTAGCCACCATAGATTGAAAAAATGGCAGATTGAAAACATTGAAGCTTAGCTTATATCAAATCAATATTACGTCCTTGTGAAGTTTAAAGAAAAATATGGAACATCAAAGAAATTACTAATAAGAGCAAGTTAAGGTATTACAAAGACTTTATTAATCCTAGTTTGATTAATCCCAATTATTTTTCTGGGATTGTGAGCTTGAAAAATAAAATGAATATTGTTAAAATAAGGAGTAATGCTTGTGACCTACAGCTGAAACTGATCAATGGACTACCCCATAAACTACTTGGAATGAGCAAATACGTAAAATTTGTGACACTAACAAAACTGAGAACGATCACCATTCCCTTTTAACTTACCTTGACCTTAATAATGTGAGAAGCAAATTCACACGTTTATCATGCAAATAATAATCAAGAACTTGCAGCTTACAAGAACTAAAATGACTTGGGTACCTTCTTTCCCACCATGTTCAACTACAAAAAGAATAGTGTGAAGAATTTCTAGTCTCATTTCTATTGCATCCATATGTATATGAATGCCTACCATCTTATGTCTCTTTTTCCTTTGGAGAGCATTTTTACAAATAGGATGGTGTAAGGGATTGCAATATCAACACGAATCACAAGGACGATGCTTACACTAAGGAATGAAAACAACAATATGAGTGACTCAATAAAATGTTGTAGTATATTGTATAGCCGAGCCAAAATACATGTTAAATTGTATAATGAATGATGCATTTCAAAAGTCCTATAGACCAATTTCATCTAAAGAATGTTAAAGTTCACCACTACCATTCTAAATAATTTAACCAATCTCGAGCAATTTCCTACATATAAACCTCAAAAATTGCTTCAGCTATCTCAAGGTTAGTGTTTAAATATGCCTCAAGGTCACATGGCCAAGAGTCAAGCCTCTCAACACCGAAGATGACATTAAACTTAGGGAATCTAGACCATTTCTTCTGTTGACTTTGGCATAGTTTGTCATTGATGTCAAAGGTATTCTGCATATGGAAGACATGGTTAGTTTGGTTTGGCACTTATTCAGGCGACATACATATTCAGGTGATATACCTTTTCATACATTTGTGGTATTCATTGAAGACTTTTGGTTTGGTTACAAAGGCAACTTATATTTTATGTGTTTATGAGTGACACTGACATTGGTGCTCAAGACAGCATACGGGGGCAGCATACTTGGTCTACATACAGCTGATATATTGGTATACTTGGATTATATTTGTTTTTGACAACTTAAGGAGACTCTGCTGGATTGTTTCTGGGTATCGTTTGCAGCTGGTTGAGGACGAAAACCCTCATATCATTGATCAATTTATTGATAAATGATTGATGTTGAGTTTGGCACTTTGGCATAAGTCTTAGTCTTTACTTAAGCACATTTATATCTGTACATAGATATAAGACATAAAAGAGGTGCTTATTATACAAGTCAAAATACATGTTATTTGGTGACAAATTCATTATTTACAAGGCAGTTTCAAAAGTGTTATTGCATTGGAAAAAGCAATAATGAAGTGGTTTGGTTTTGAATAAGGTTAATTTGTTAATATTAACAAAAACTTGGTCACAGGCACCTTATGGCATATACATTATAATGTTTTGATTTTTGAAAAGGCATTTGATCAGGCAGTTTATTGCACATACTATAATGTTTCACTTCTTATTGAAAGCAAGGTTATTGAGCTCATTTGTGAAGGGCATATGTTAATGTGTATCATTGCACATAGTGCCACTAGGGCATAAGGCAGAGAGGTTAGGGTTTGAAGAAATCAGTGTGTCAGTGGTGAAGTGACGATGCTGGTAGTATGGAGGCTGACAAACTCTGGTTTCAGGCAGTGGATTTGTGTTTTCAGCTTCACTAGTTGACTATGCAAAGATTGAAGTGTATGGACTTGATCGTTGGTGACAAGTACCTTTATGGCAGTTATCTCCATTCGATGATACATTCAGTTATAAACGATGTTTTTGTATACAAAATGTTTTCAAAAAAAGGTGTTTAGTTGGTCGATCAAAAGATGAAATCACTTGACCATGCTATGTGACAGTGCATATATGGATCCTATTCTCTATTAAGTTTTGTCATTTTCTGTCTTATATTCAAAGCATTGATAAGAAGTTTTGTAATAGGCATTGAAGGCACTTAAGGTGCAGATTGTAGTTGGTTTATACTTTCAGATTCTTGTGTCTCCTATGTAGTTGAGACAAAACAAGAAATGCTTTATAAAGAAACAGAGATTATACTCTGTCCTGTTATTTACATTATCATTTGATGAGAATTGTTTCTTTGCCAATGAGGCTTGTGTTGCCAGTGAGGAATTTTATCGAGTGGTTTTTGATCCCTACGAGGGTTTTCCACTCATGAAAAACAACTGTGTTATGGTGTGATTGCTTTCTTCTGATTATCTTTGAGTTTGCTCAAGTATTTCACATTCAATTGTTATGATGTTATGATTGCTTTCTTCTGATTATCTTTGAGTTTGCTCAAGTATTTCACATTTAATTGTTATGATGTTACATTCAATAAATGAATGTTTGAATCATTGAAATAACATGAGCATAAATTGGTGCAAATTGATTAAGTCAAATTGAAGATCTATGTATACTCTTTGTGATGAATCAAGTTTGATAGCTTTACATACATGTTGCTGCACTTGATAGTTGAACTGTTCTGATCTTGCATTTTATAAGGGCAAAGTCTTAAAAGATTAATTCAAGGTTGATTGAAATTTGTCATACCACTAATTCGCCTCCTCCACCCTCCCCCTCTCAATGGTATTGTACTCCAACAAGTGGTATCAAAGCATAGGTTCCCTATAGAAGTCTAACAGGCTTGGGTAGGTCCTGATAGTGGAGTACCATGGCAAAGAATAAAAGAAATAAAGAAAAGAAAGATGCCAAGCAAAAGGTTGTACAGTAAACCCTAATCAAGTCCAGTGATGAGTTGTTGCATGAGTCACCCCTGAAAGTTGACACAAAATGTGATAAAGAAAATGACTTTATTGTGTGCCCTGGATACAGTCAAGCAACTTAGAAAGGGGAATTGAAGATT
>VDFB02029951.1:0-107768 GCA_007258455.2 Sequoia sempervirens | reverse complement strand
TTATCCATTTTGAACAAAATTGTAGTGGGAGAATTTTTTTTTGCATAGGAGTTGTATTACCTCCCTATGTAATACTATACAACAAGCGATTTTTTTATTATATCTACTCATCTCAAAAAAATAATGATTTTTTTTAATTACAATACAATGGTAGATCAAATTGTTATCACTAAATAAATTGTTCATATATATATGGTATTAATGTTAGACTTGTATATAAGCTATAATTATAAAATATGTTATGACTATGCACGATAAATTGATATCAAAATGAATACAATTCATAATAACATGTATTGCCATCTTCCAATTTGTAGTAATAATCAATAAAAGGGCTTAGACCCATTTTAAAAAATTTTAGGCTATAAATCATCTTTAATTTGTGGGATTTATTATAATTTTTAGAGAGACATCACAAGAATATTAAAATTATCAATTTAATTTAACATTTTTTTTTTATTCAAGGGGTAAACACTTTTGACTAGAGCTATGAACCGGATACAACCATTCAACAATACCACCCCAACGGGGTTTGAACCTTGGTGGCAAGAACAACAATGCCACCAATAAACTATCACACCATGCCAATACCGACAATTTAACAATTTTTTTATTATTATTAACATAAATTTATATTATTAGATCTTAATCATCTTTGATTTCTAAAACTTGAAATCTTAATTTAAATATATCAAAATACAAGGATCAATTATATAACAAATATAATATAATTAGATGTTAAATTTGGATCAATCCAAATTAAGCAATAGAAAAATAAATGTTTGACTAAATTAGAATGATTGTTATTATTTAAATTAGAATTGGCACTACTAGATATTTAAGCTAAGGAAATGTTTATTATTAGTCAAATGGGTGGAGATTGGTAAGAAAGAGGAAAGATCCACTTGGCCATTACCCTAGATTCCCATTTCTTGCTCTTCACCTCATGAAACCTCCTCCTCATCTTCTCCTTCTTCTTCTAAACCCTTTGTTTGTGATCCTTTCTCCCTTCCCCATCACTCCTCTCCTTAGCCATGTTATTGTGACTCCTCTAATCCTTCTTACTCTTGTCATAGATCCAAATCTCCTTCTTCCACCCTTAAATATTGTGAGTGCAAGGAACAAGAAATTACTCTTGATAATATCTTCAATGTGCTAACTCAGGATGATGATTATTCTAATCCTCATCATAAATCTTAAACTCCTTTCTTGGAATGTTAGGCAGATTTCCCTACCCTCATTGTAAGTATAAAGTAAAAGAGGTGATTATAAAATGAAGGCTCGATGATCTATTCCTCCAAGAAGTCAAGCTTAGTAACATTAAACTTGAGACATCTTTATGTGATGTTTGGAGAGATGCCACTTTTTAACATACTTCTCATTTGGATGGAAAAGGTAGTGTTGCAATTAAGATTTTGTCATGGGATTCAAATTATGTCATTGATAAGGGTGAAGACTCATCCCATAGTTGTGTTTGGGTTCTTACCATTGTCAATGGACAACTTATTGGATTTGTTATATTTATGCTTTCAATTTTACTAAATAATTAATTCAACTTTGGGAGTGGATGGTCAATAATTTACCTAATTCAACAATGTAACATGGTAGAACATCCTCAAGATCACAACTGGTATAAATAGAAAAATATTAGCAAGGATGAATTTGATAGTTGGTTGTTTTGTCAAAACTCATTGGCAGTGGTTGATCCTATTCATGATAAATTTGCTATCCATTCTAAAAATTGGTTTACTTAGTCCAACTATAGAATGGGAGGAGACAAAAATTGAGTAGGTTAGACATGTCTTATATTTCTCTCACTTTGTTGTTGGTTCATGATTCGTTGGGGTTGTATGTTCAAGTGGACTATTCCTCTACCCTTTCAGATCATTATCTCATTGTTCACAAATTTTTCTTGCCCCAAAATTCAAATATTGACAATTCTCTCCCCTTTAAGCTTAATGTCTCTCACATAAAAAAGTACTCTTTGTTTGGTTTCCCTTGAGGGGATTTGGAATTATTTACCGAAACCTATTGAAGGAGATACTTGGATTGATTAGTGGTGTGTTGTCATTACTTAATTTAAAAATTTCCTTCGCTCTTTTGGAAAATAAATGGCTTGGAAATGAAAACATAAGGAAAAATCCCTCCATGGGAAACTTGCTAATGCCAAAAAACTTCTCAATGTTGATCCTATCATTACAAATGTCAAGGGGCTAAAATAAAATCTAGGTTTCATTGGATAAAAGAAGAAAACAAAGGCACTAAATATGTTTTTAATTATCTCAATTATAAACACAAAAATAAATAATTGGTGCTCTAAGGGATGAATTTGATACTCATCATTCTAATCTTGTTGAGATATGTAATCTATTTAAACAATTTTATGAAGATCTTTTCAAAGATGATCAATGATAGGATATTCAACAAGACCTTAAGGATATTGTTAGAGTTTATATTCCTAACCAAATAGATTTTGATTATAGTTGATACCTAGACATAAATATTTCTTTGAAAGAGTTGGATAATTATCTTTTCTCCATGGCCACTTATAAAATTCTAGGCAATGATGAGCTTCCCATAGAATTCTACTTAGCTATATGACACCATATTAAGAAATATTTTTATTGCTTATATCTGGAGGCCTTTAAGCAATGATCTTTAGGTCTGAGCATTAATGGTGGCATAATCAAACTTCTTCCTAAAGGAAAAATTGAGGACACTATCTTTAGTTGGCGTCTTGTAACGCTTCATAACACCTAAAAAATCATTACAAAATCCCTAGCTATTAGGGTTAAACCTATGGTGCAAGGAACAATGATAACTTTAAGAACCCCCCCTCAAGAAAAGATATAAAATATTGGCGAATATTTGATTAAACGGAAAAAATATTAATTTCTATTGGTGAATCTTTCCTTTTTTTTTAAATATTAATTTTATTGGCAATATTTTCCATCATTAAAATTTTGTAGAAAATATTAGAGAATCTTAGAAAATAATAGTAAAATACATTAATTATGATGGAAAATCCTTCTATTTAAAAAAAAAAAACTCTTATGGAAAAGTAGGGGTCCGAGAGTGGAAATTATCTATGGATTAAGGGGTAAACTCTATAATATTTAGTTGCCACCACTGATTTAAAATATAATCAAATAGCCCTCATTATATTTTGCAAGGTAAAATGTACCCACAATATGTAATGCTCATGGGGCTTGGAATTGCTTTTAGATTGTTGATCTCAATGGAGATCAATGATCCAAAAGCAATTTCAGGCTCCATGAGCATTGAAAATTGTAGATACATTTTACCTTGTGAAATACAACAAGGGTCATTAGATTGTATTTTGAATCAATGGTGGCAACTAAAGATTGGAAATATGACCCTAAAGCAACTAATAATTATTATATACTATTGGAAAATTAATATAGATTTATACTATAACTTATAAAATTTAGGAGAATTTCATCTAATCATGTATTGAATACTGTGACAAATTTTTGAACTTTAAAAAGTTTAATAAAATAAATTCTTTGGTGATTTAAATAAGACTGAATAAATTTTATAAAAATGTGGCAATTCAAGCCGCATTACAACTTGAACTATTAGCCAATTTGGATTCCCAAATTTCAACTATTAGCCAATTGGCAAATAGTAGCCACTAAAAAAATCACTTGCAAGGAATTGTTAGAATTGAGCAAACAAGTTTTATTGTTGGAAAATTTATCCTTGATAATCTTATTTTGTCTTAGAAAACTTGTGAATGGGCCCAACAAACTAGTCAATTTTGAACAAATAGGTTCTAAAAAATTCATCGGCAACAGTTCACTGCCAATAGTTCATGATCATGACATATTCATCACATATACAATTCACCGCTAGCAATTCATCACCATGGTATATTGAAAAATGTTTTCCTTTTTACGACCATAAACCATACTTTAATTGTATACGTGATGAATATACCATGACGATGAATTGTTGGCGATGAATTATATACGTGATGAATATGTCACGATGATGATTGTTGGTGGTGAACTGCTGGCGATGAATTTTCCTAGACAATAAATAAGGTATATGTTAGAATTCACTGGAATTTATCCTTAACATGCTTTAATGGTTGGGGTTTGGTCCTAAAATTTGAGCTCATATCTGAATGTTGTTTCAAGATGTTAATGCTGAAATTATTATTAATAATATGATGACAGACTCCTTCCCTTTATAGAGATCCATTTGACAAGGATGTCCCTTAGCTCCATATATTTATATTCTTACAACTGATGTATTGGGATATATGCTTCAAAGTGCCAACAAAATTAAGCTCATTGCTGGAATATCCATCCCACAAAATGTTATTATTAACTCCCATTATGTTAATGATAGTTTTTCATTCTTACAAAATTTTGACAAAAAAATTAATGACATGGATATTTTGGAGTTGTATTGCATTGTTTCTAGATCTAAACTTGCTCATGATAAAACTGAATTCTTGATGATTCAGGTTGGCCTATTCCTCATTGGATACCCCGATACTGGAAACAAATTAAACATGGGGAGATTATGAGGTATCTTAGGATACCCTTTGGCCTTGGGGTTTCTCTCTCTGATATGTGGAGCCGATATCTCAATAGAGTAAAAAATAAACATTTTAACTAGGAGAATAAATTATTTTCTTTAGCTAGAAGAATCCAAGTTGCTAATCAAATATTCCTTGCCGCTCATGTTTATTACTCATCTTATTGGATGCAGGTTCTAATAAACGTTATGATGACTTAATTAAAATTATTTATCATTTTCTATGGACTAAATGGGATGATAATATTGGTTTTATAACCAAATATTGAACTCATTGCATTCAACCTAAATACAAAGGAGGTTTGGGGATAATTGCCCAAAAAATACAAGGGATTTGTTTGGAAGCTGTTGGCGTAAAATCTAACACCTCTGGAGTGCAGGTTTGTACGGACAGCTATGTACACTACGCAATGAGTGTTCTTCAAATTAGGAGGGGAAGCTCCCTCCTTGTGTTGGAATGCATGGAAAAGAAAAGTAATCTAAGTCCTATCTTTTTGTTCTCAGCTGGAAGAGGCACAAGGTTAAGAAAACCAAGAACGTTGCAGCTAAGGATTTTCTGGTTTCGCAGATTATTAACTACAACTAAGCTATCTACTTTAAATCTATCCAGTTTCCTCATGAGCGAGAGTGGGCAAATTATTCAGCGGCGATGTCATGAGTTTGTTCTCTGCTTGAAGGCAAGGTGGTAGCTATCATGTAATCTAAAGAAACAAGCTTATTGGGCACAAAATAGATTTAAGAATTTACCAAGACGATCTTATGGAACCCTGTGTGGCATAACACTTGATTGAAATAGCAAAGTCTTCACAAAATAGCCTTTATCATCACAATCTCATGAAACCCTATGTGGCATAACCTTTGATTATATTGATAAAGATTCACAAAACAGATTTATCACTGTAATTTCTCGAAACCCTATGTGGCATAACGATTGATCACAATGGTAAATAGACACAAAACAACCTTTATCACCTCAATCTCTTGAAACCCTATGTGGCATAACAATTGATCTCAATGGTAAATATGCACAAAACAGAAATAATTCACCATTACAATTGCATGAAACCCTATGTGGCATAACAATTAATCGTAATAGCGAAGACACATGAACAAATACCAAAAGAGCAATATTGAGGGCAAGGTAGGCGCAGCATATATTTCTCTCTCAAGCAAAAGTCATTTACAGTAGGCAAGCTCTTATTTATATATACATCAAGACAGGAACCTAAAATCACCTTGTGTCATCTGAGTTCTTACCAATGCGATGCATGCTTAAAACCCTAATCAAGTAAACTATCTGATTAAACTGGAAAACTACCATCGAGTTAACGGGAAATCTAATCTAAAATGGACAATTGTTAATGCGAGCATGCACGTCCTTGTGAAAAGCATGTTAAGCGGGAAGACTACCATCGAGTTAACGAAAACCCTAAATGAAACTCAAGCAAACAAGGTGAATCTCGGAGGAATATAGATATATGCATGAGTGGAAATGACCGATTAACGAAAGAATTGCTCAGTTAGCACTCTTGTCTTAATGTCTATGCGAGAGGAGGTGTAGGCGAAGTCTGGTGCGATCTCGAGCAGCTGTCCCTCATGAGAGGATTGTTAAAGCTGCGTCGGTATCTGGACAGCGGCTTGAGCAATCTTGCTTAATCTTTTTACTCGAACTAGCATTTCAACTGAAGCGGCAATTTTGGTGGCTCCGTAAGCTGGTAGTGACCATTATCTCACGAAGAAAAACTGGCACATTGGCTGAACCACGGCTATATTCGGTAGCATTTATGAGGGGCTAAAATAACTTCTTCGGAAGCTAAAATAGCCTTCAGAAGAGTTATTTTTATTGAAAAATCACGAGATATGGGTTTTGTCCAAAAAGGGATTACAAGACAACCCGAGCGTCCAGTGTGAAAATCGACTTCGCCAGTATACAAAAGGAAGTTTTCGGTTAGAAAGTGAAACTTCGAGAACAAATCTCACAGGTTGAAATTGCGAAAAAAAATCAAAGCGCCGCGATTTTAATTCGAAGAAACTATATAGAAATGATCCAAATGCTGAGACTTGTCGAATTTTGCCAATTTCAGGAACATGCGAATTGAAATCTGAGAGAAATCTGAGATTGAAGGATGCAAAAGACGTTTTTATTATGTCTTCTTCTGTGAAAATCGCTCAAGATTTCTTTGAATTGCTGAGAACTGTGAACTTGAACCTGCAAAAGAATGTGATTGGAGAAATCGCCTTTGCAAATAGATGAGAAATCTGCCTTTGTTTGAGAAATACGAATCTCCCTTGAAAATCCGCCTTGTGAATGAAGAAAAACGAATTTTGCTTGAAAATACGCCTTTGCCTTGAAGAAAAACGAATTTTGCTTCAAAATTATGAATTTCCTTTGACAAAATTTGCCTTTGAGAATTACGATTTTCCCTTTGAAGAAAATATGAATCTCCTTGAAAAATACGAGTTCTCTTGAAAATATGAATGATAAATGAAGAAGGCGCCATGCTTAAAGAAGATGAAATTCGCATTAATCTGACAACTGCAAGAATTCAAAACCCTGACAATAATAGAAGTCCTCTGATTGGTTGCCCTTCAATTGCACTGCCACTGACTGGAAGCTCAAATAATAATAAAATATTTATTATCATGCAATTAGCAAGGGTGCTAAAAATAGAAAATTGCCATCTTCAGTTGACAACCCGGGTGAAGCTCTGAGATTCATTGTGAGACTTCAACGATTCCGAAAAGTCATCTCTTGAGCACATAGGTGTCCATTTGCTCAAGATACTTCATTTTTTACTAACTCCCTATTTAATAGCTGACAGCACTGTTACGACTGGCCAACTTCGACACTGATTTCCGGATGACCGGGTGATGCTGAGACTGATCTGAAATATTCATCGGAAAGCCTACTGAACAAGGAAGAAATGTCTGCTGGGAGACATAACTGCAAAATCCATCGTTTAACTCCTTGAAAAATTAAGCGCACCTGATTAAATTGCTTTACGGGTTCGGACTTCGGCCATTTCCTAAAGCTGCCGTCACGACACTAAGCGGGCTGCTGAAGCGATGAACGCTAGCGTCGAGGCGGCTCCTTTGCATGGCCGGAGATACGCATCAGGTTGTATGCGCATGACACGAGAAAATTTGTGTTAAGGGCCTCAAAATAAAAGCCCGCAAACCACAAGGTTGCAGGTGTCATTTTGTGAAAACCAAACTTCATCAGAAATTACTTTGTGCGTTGTCGCTGGAGCTTGGATGATGACCGATTGAGCAATATCTACATTTTTGGTTGACGAAGAGGCCCTCAAAGAGAAGTCCACAAAGTGGTAGAACACGCGCTTCCAGACCTCAAAACTCCGGTCTTTAAGCGTAACGCTACCCGGACTTAGCCATTTTCTGGACATCCTCGCTGTATTATGATACCACAAGGGCCTGCCGCGCCTGGCGATTGCCAAATCTTGAAGAGAAATTTGTGGCGTATAATACTCGTGGAAAATTGATTAAGCTCAATAGTCATTGAAGACTTAGCTGACGAGCGACGGGCTCATCGTGACCTAAGAGCATGAGCGTGAAATACTTGAAAATCATGTTAGTCCGTACCGTAAAATTACGTGCTTGGTAGAATCTCGCCCACGGCCACGAAGCGTCGGATCGACAGCTTGATGGTCGCGTCGCTGGGCTAAATATTACCGATCTCCCGGGGAAGAGTAAATGCGCCGTAATGACTGGGAGATTGCTTTAAGCCAGAGCACTGGCTGTACTTGCCAGGCGCCATGAGCTTCGAAGCGTGAAAACTCCATTTTAAGCTGATCTTCGGACGATTGCCGCCTGAACTCTGAGAGTCGGATGACTTCGCTTGATATCTCGTTGGATAAGCAGACTAGTTGTGAACAAATTGACTGCATCCGGCATCGAAACTGTCGAGATTTACCCCTGCTTCAAGATGGGCGCCCTCAGGCTAGAGGCGCGCTTTTGCCTGGAAAAGACAAATTTCTCATCTCCTAAAATTTAGGGATTTTAACTTCTGTCGCGATTTGTCGGAGCTGTGGTTCTCGGAACGCCTCGCTGGGTAGCTCGACGGATAGCCAGACTAATTCTGAAGGGATTGACTGGATGTTTGAACATTTTAACCAGAATCTTGACCTTCAACCAACTGGGCGCCCCTGAGCTATACTTGCGCTTTTGGGCTTTTCCTCTAAGAAATCTCCATATTTGACCATTAAAAACTCTGTTTCGATCATTAACAAGACCGTCTGCAATATGAAATGTCGTCATGAGATGCTCCTCTGTCGTGAAGATCTTCATTTTGAGTCTCTGCTTTAGGTTTTTTTCAATATAACTGACTTTGACTGACAAACTATTGACAACAACTCCATGCTTGGCATTGCCCAAAACTATGTTTTACATCAAATTAGCAATATTTAGACTTTAAAATGCAAAATGCCTTGATGAAGCAAAAAATTTGGGTTGGGTACAACAGAAGCAAAATGGATTATTAGAGGTGTCAAAGGTGAAGAACCTTGAAAGATTCTTATATAGAACAAAAATAACCTTGCCTCAGTTAAAGGTAAATGGCAAGTGATTGGGTGTTCAAATAAAATAATTCATGCATTATTTTTCTTGGTTAATGCCTCACCTTCCTTTCAATCAATTTAGAAGGCTTGGAGTTATACCTTTCATCTTCTAAGAGGGAGAGATGCCTCTTTTCAACATTGGTTCAACTTCTCCACTTCATTTATCAAGTGGAACAAACATATTATGTATCATGGGCAACTCTTGCTTTAAGTTTTCTAAAACAATCTTATTATCTATTTAAAAAAGGAATCTGCAATGTTGGAGACCTTTGGGATTTTAGTACTTTGATTTGGTTACCATGGCATACTGTTAAATCTCAATTTAATTTGAGTAGAAATACAAATCATTTGTGATTTTTGTGCAATATTTGATGTTGTTGGAATTATCTATGAAGCTATGTACCCCTATCCAATGTAATTTTTTCAAAGATATACTATGGTTGTCATCTTATCCTTTCCTATTTTTTTCCTTTTAAAAGATATATTTCCAGTTGCTTCCTAATTTTCCCATGAAACCTTGTCTAAACATCAAATAGAATTACAGATTTAGTAAAAAAAATTGGGCAAAACTAACTGCTAAAATTTTGAAATCAAAGGGAATTTCAAGGAGAGAAAGGTAATATTCCTCTTCTTACAAACCAAATTGTATGCAACTATTAAAACTAAAAGATAATTTTATTGTTTATTAAATTTTAGAAATTATGACAAAGTGATAGGTGAGAACTTGATCACAAAATCATGTATAATTGATTTTAAGTATTTCCTTATGATTTCAATAATACCTATCTTTGTGTAACATATGATGTTTAAGTTCTTTACCAAATTAAATTTGATATTGTAATCATGGTATTTATGAAACATGTTGTGATATTTCTTTCATTTCTAGGCACATAAAAAGGATGAGTGCAATTCCAAACAAAGTTGAAGGGGGAATGCATTTCCATGGGGTGGTAGATATGTTGAAATGAGTGAAAAAAAACTTATACACATGGCAACACATATATTTCAAAGAAATTTTGTGGCCTTAGAGTTTGGAACTCTTGGGATGTTATATAAAAGGGGAGATCACCTTAGAGTTTCAAACTCTTTGGATGTTCTTTGGATTATGGTAGTTCCTGACTAATGGGTACACAAGATGTTCCTAAGATGTATGAGACTTGCTCCATGTATAATAATCATGTGAAAAAATTTCAAGTGAGGATGTAAGAAATTATCTCACTATTCCTTAGATACACTTGGAATGTTTTCCTAGATGATTAGTAGTTGGATAGTATTCCCTACTTACATATATAAAACTATGATTTGTGTTTCTAGTTGTTCTCCCAATGTGTGTGTAGTTGTGTGCATAATCTATGTTTCACCTCGACCTTCTTGATAAGGATAACTAGAAGTGAAGTATGGATTAGATAGTTATAAGAGGCGGTATGATAAGAAAGAAAATTCAATGGTTGGTCATGACATAAATTATTGTGAAAGAAAAAATATATATTTGATCATCGTTACTACTTCTCATGGAATGTTGCACCCACTATAGGAGTAGCCTAGAAGAAAGAAAATATACTTTCTTTATTTGACATTGGTAAAGGTTGATGAATTATCTTAACAAGAGATTAGAGTTTATTCACTTTTTTCTAAATAAGAAAAGACTAGTTATTAGTAAAGGTTGATGAATTATCTTAACAAGATATTAGAGTTTATGCATTTTTTTCTAAATAAGAAAAGACTAATTATTAGTAAAGGTTGATGAATTATCTTAGCAAGAGATAAGAGTTGATGCATTTTTTCTAAATAAGAAGAGACTAGTTATTATTAGATAAGATTGATAATGTATAGTTTGTTATCACTAGGATTCATATTAAACTATGGTTAAAGTCATTTATGCAGCTCAGATATAGAAAATGGAATTAATTATATTAGGTAGTCAGATTTAATCATCATTAAGAGTTAAATCAATTGAAATAAAAGAAATCATAATAAAATTTACGAGAGAGTCTCTCCAATCTTTAAATGTGATTCAAACATTCTAATATTCTAATAAAATTGTATCTAAAAACATATTATAAAAAAAATATAATTGTAATATATGAATTTGGGAAAATCTCTATAAAAGAACTGCACTTTTAGATTTAAAAGACTATAAGGATAGCTAGCAGCTATTTGTTTTGGAATTCATGTTCTTCTAGAAAGAAATACATCTTAAAAGGATTAATGGGTAAAGGCTGTCTTTCTCAAAATCAAGACTGTGTTTGGACAGTTCATGCTAAGTCAGTGTCTATGATTAATTCTTGATGTTATGATATTTTGGTTTATGTGTGTCAAAAAGCTTCCAGTTGTCTTGACGTTCCTTGGAAGAAATTTTGCTCTCTTGAGATGGGTGACTGACTGTCAATTTCACCTTTGTGTTGTGTAGAGGCAAGATCATGCAATTTTGGGCAGGAAGCCTCCAAAAGTTTCTTTAGCTTGAAGCTTGTGATAAACCATGGGCTGACAAAAAGTCTGAGTTCTCTAAAAAGCTTCTGGAAAACCGAACAAGTCTCGAGGTTTGAATTATGATCAGAGGCATTGGCCAAGTCAATATGATTACAAAACAAAGACCCCTGGTTTTCCCCTCAACAAGTTCGCATCCTTGACCAAACTGGAAAAGTTCGTTGCCTTAGATAATTTCTTATTTTTTCGTGCAAATGAATGTCAAATTTAGTCTTCTTTCATATAGTCATGAGATTAGGAACATGTCAAAGTTTTCCATAGTCTATTTTTATGTAGCTAAAGGTCAAAAGATCAATAAAGTGTATACACAAGATTAGGAATATGTCAAAATCTTACATAGTCTATTTTTATCTAGTTTAATGGTCAAATGGTCAATAGCAATTTTATACTTCATCCATATTAAAATGTGCTAAATATTTATCTTATTTTTATTGGTTAAAATTGACCTTTTTCTATTTGAGTATTATTTGTGGATTTGATTGTGTCGTCATTTTTTTCATCAAAGTTTTGAATCACACTCTATGATTCGTCATCAGGATGAAAGAGAGTTAGAGTGTGATTCAAAACATTAATGAAAAAATGACACAATCAAATCCATAAATAATATTCAAATAGCAAGATGGATTGTGGAAACTTGATATCATAAATTAGCCTTTAACTATTAAATTGGATTATGTTTAAGAATAGCCTCACATAGCCCCTTTTTAAATTTTGTGTTGTGTCCAAAATGAGCCATTTCTAGCTTTCAAAACTCAAAGTGTAAGATCATACTAGTTGTCCAAATTAAGCATATGATATTGGTGAAAAGTGTCACCTTCTCATTGTTATTGAGTTATCAAAGGTATCAAGTGAACTAAAAACTTGTTGCTTTTCAGTAATAAGCCTTTGGTTAGTGATTAAGTATGGTTGATTTTTTGGTTTTGCAATGAACCTTGGTTAAACCTTTGCCTTAATCTTGTAACTTTTATTGTTAGATTTACATTGAATTAGATTCTAAAGAATGGTCACATCCAAAGACCATGTTGCAAAGTTTTTTTCATCTCATAAAATTTTGTTTTAGATATTACCTAGCAAAGCCAACTAAGGATTCCAAATTGTTTAAGTTCTTATCAAGCTCAAATATATCATAACAACTATTCTCAAACATCACTCAATTTAATGGCCAAAGATCAATTTTAGCCAATAAAATTAAGACAACTATTTGCCACTTTTTGGTAGGGATAAGATGTAAAATTACTATTGATTATTTAACTTCTAAAAAATATGATATTTAAGTAGAGTGTATCAAAATTGATGTTTATCAAAAGATTTTTTTTGTTATTGATCTATGTTAAAACTCAATAAAACCCAATCAAATAAAATAGTCCCGCTTGAAAGACACAATGGGCCTTATGATCTTTCTTTAATTGTCAAATTTCAAACTAAATAATAAGTAGCATTTGAGGAAACTAGTCATGCCCACAACACTATCACAAGATAGTGCTATCAAAAGACCTTCTACCTCTAACATGGTGGTGGAGCTAATATCATATTGCAATCCAATTAAGACTACTATTAGGTCTACATACTTCTCACAATTACAATCTACTATACCAAGCCCCTTGAATGCCAATAGTTGATTCACCTCCATTATTTGTCTTAGATTAAATTATAACTTGGCATTCTCCCAAGGTTAAAGTGTCATAAAGCTAAGGTAGTAATTACATTTGAATTAATAAATTGTTTAAGATTCAAACTAGATTAAGAAGAGACATCACATATGGAGTATATATCATAGAAAATTTAGAGCTTAGGTGAGTTTTTGCTTCCGATTAGTGTAATCATTATTATGATAAACCCAAATAGCTAACTTGTGTTTATTTAACGACATCAAGGTTAACTTAGGTATATCACAAGGTTATTCTTTTTATGAACCTTTACAAAGTAAATAAACAAATTTTAAAGTGGTAATTTTTTAAAGGCAATAAATTGAGATTATTTAATCATCATTTAAGCAATAGTCGAAGTTAATTGGTTATCTTGAAGGGAAGAAGTCATTATCAACATGTACAAATGACAAATAATGTGACATATCATAATTCAATAACATGGGTTAATCTTTCATTGGAGTCAACTATCCATAAAACTAGAGACCAAATCAGGGTGATCTTTGACTCTATTATTTATCAAATGAGCCTCCCACATAAGATCAAGTTTAAAACCAAACCTTGGAAAATTGAAGCAATACCAAAGGTTTAGAGGAAACAATAAATGCCTTTAATCACCATTGCACATCTTTGAACTCTAAGTCTAATTTAGGATTTTACCTTTTGTAGTGTAGGCCTAATTAAGCTAGTCTCAAACCTTGCAATAAAGGACATAAATAAATTATAAAATGTGTAAGGATAAAACTAGAAGAAATATACTCAAGGAATTGAAAAAGTAAATGAAATGATTATCATATATTACTAGTTATTATGTTGTTTTTAAAATGTTCAAGGTTTTAGGTGTTTCTTTAGTAGCAATAAAGAGGGTACTACAACCACAACCATGTGTATATCGTTAATCAAATTTGAACTTAGGACTTGAAATTGACTTCGTTTATTGTGGTACACCACATCTAAAATTGGTTAATATAGTTTATCTAATCCAAACATTCAACAAAACAATTAAATGTATTCTAAAAACACAACATGCCTCTCATAGACATAAGAACCAATCTATACTAGAAAAAACTCCTATTATCACTTGAACTTATACTATTCAACTTTTATATGCAATTTCAATTTCTAAATTAATTAACACATTGTAAATATACATTACCAAAGATCCAATAAATTTTACATAACTGTTTTCATACACAATAACATATAACAACTCCAAGTAGGGGGGTCTTGGGGGTTGTTTTTTGGTCGCTTCCTCTGTTGATTTTTGTTTTTTTGTTGTTATTTTGTTGTCTCTGATCTGTTTTGTTTTTATGTTAAACTTGGTTATCTGAACATGTAACCTTTTGCGTTAAGAATACAAAACTCTATAAAATCAAAAACATATAACAACCTGTTATACATATCAATATTTACCATTCTTAAAATATTATGTATGCTAATATTTTATCCTATATTAATACTTTTATTTTCATGACTTTCATAACTACTTTTTTATTATAATATAATATTAATCAATAAAAGACAATAATTTTATTAAAGAAACTATCAAAATCATAAACTTTGAGGATCATTATTAGATGCATCAATAGCCCTGCTAGTAGATGGAATTTCCATGCAAACCTAGACTAAACTTTTTGCCTAGCCCTTTCATGATTCCCCTACAAAATAAAAGTGCTTTAACGGAAAATGTCTCTCTCCTTTTAGTACAATAAAGACTTTTTCCTCAATAACGATTATCATTTGGTGGGTGTTTTTTAGGTTTTGTCATTTTCCTTTGATTTTGACTCACTTCAATGAATCCAAACCTCTTCCCGTTGGAAATCTACTAGAGCAGAAAACGGTTCAATTTAGAAAAGGGATTGAAAGCAATGCTTTCTTTAATATATAGAATATTTTTATAAAGGTGATAATAATAATATGCATTGTAAGTTGTTTATAGTATGTGTAGAGATTATGGTGTAGGTATATAACTTATTTTATTTATCTTGTGTTGTTTGAATTAGAATTGGCTACTTGATTTGTAGAATATTTATATATAAAAAATATTTTTTACAAATTTGATTTTATTTTTAGTATTTTTAATAATGGATTATAATCTAAATTTAATATATTGTTATTAAATATTTGAGATTTTTATTATTATTGATAAGTGAGAAATAAGTGTGATTTATTATCATAAATTTTATTTTAATTTTATTTTTAAGAATGTGTGTGTGTCATATTTTTGTACAAATAATTTTAGGAGCTCATAATTTAATGGTTTGTTGTGATGTGAGAAGTAGACGATCTTGATGAAGTATATGATAAATGACACAATGTTTAGAAGTCAAGTGTTTATAAAGATGATAAGTTTAGTTAGATTTTTGAAGAATAAAAATGCCACACAATACACCATGCATTAAAGAATAATCTCATAAATAAATATTCTATATAATAAAATACTAAATTTAATTTAATGGTTAGTAGGGGATGGATTGAATGGTTAATTGTGATGTGAGAAGTGGACCATCTTGATGGAGTAGATGATAAATGACATAAAATCTAGCTATCATGTGTTTATAAAGATGACGCGTTTAATTAGATTTTTAAAGAATAAAAATACCACACAATACACCATACATTAAAGAATAATCTCATAAATAAATATTCTATATAATAAATACTAAATTTTTTAACTTTATCATACTTTAAAAATCAAGACCACAAATATTTCAACCAATTAAAATAAACTAATTTACATTTTCATTATTACTTAAAAGAAGAAAATAATAAATTCTAATGATTTTTTTTTTAATTATTGTTAAAACTTAGGCACATGCAACAATATTCCTATGTGTATTCCTACCACATAGAGGAAGAAATTAATATTAGAAGATAAAAACATAATACTCCAAAAAGTGTTTGTCTCTTCTATTAAAAAAAAAAGCATTATCACAAGTTATTAGTACCTCTTTTTATGTGCATTTTTTTTTAATTTTGCCTCAAATTGATAGCTAGTTATATGCATATTTAAAGGACACGTCTCAACACATACCTACAATTTGTAAAAGTGATCATACACCAAATTAAAATATGATGTATCATTAAGTATACTTGCTAGCCAAGAAACCATGTGTAAGTTGCCCAATGGTTGAGAAAGAGTAATCATGGCCAAAAGATCATTCTAGAGAATAGAAAAGGACCCATACAAAATGCACTAAAGTTAACCTACGAAATACTTGGAATTGCATGAGTTTCATCAACATTATATTAGATTACTTATCAAATATTATGTTTTTGCTTACCTACAATGGCATACAATGTTTTGGTTGTTTCATATTTTTTCTTGTTTGAATATTTTGGTTATACTTGTGCTAGGGGTTATTAGGATTAGGGGTTATTAGGAAAAGGGGTGTTGTTTACCTATAATTTGAAGTCTTAGATTAATTATATTCAATTATATAAAATATTAATAATGAAATTTTTAAATATATTGGAATAAATTAAATGAGTCATCTATTTGTAAGTAGGATATTGTGCAAGGAGACTTCAAACAAGGAGGTTATGTTGAAAATGTCAAGATTAGGAGTTGTAAAACATCTTCTTAATTTAATGGTTATGTTACAAACATTAAACACCCTCATGAAACACGTAGATTATGAGTTTGGTCAATTTGATCATTGTGACAAAATGTATGGCATCTATGAGTCTAACATGCATAAAATGTGTAAGAAAATTTAATACTATTATGAGATGCTTGATTGTGACCATAGGGATGCTAGATTTTTGTCATGGCTCATGATTTTGGATACCACTTGGTAGTTTCTTGTTTATGATATCTTTATATATTGGAGGCATGGGATAGTGCATTTATATATTGGAGGCATGGAATGTTGTTGGCTTACTATTAGAGAGATGAGTAATTATGTCAATGTATACTCTTTTGAGATCAATGAAAACTTGGGTTTCTTTAGTGCTAGATTTTTTTACACAAGGATTTCTCCACATAATTATGGTGTTATATTTTGTATTTGTTATGTTTACATCTTAATTATTTATTTGATGTTATTAATCTAGTTACATGTTATCAAATGAAATCTCTATTGTGATAGTATTTTATTGTGTTGTTTTCCCTATTAATCGTGTTATAAATCTTGTATCCTAAGACTAACAATATTTAATGGTGTATTTCTAAGAAATGTGTGGGATCATCTTTGCTGGGAATTAGGGTGTCTCTGTAGTGCCCCTCCATTCTCACTATGGATGTGCAGGAAGTTTGGCTTTGAAACTTGGAGACGAAGGTAAAATAATAGGGACATTTAAAGGTATGTGCTAATAATGTTAAGCAATTGATGTTGTATATTATGAATTTATGGACATATTGATGTGATGAGAGTGTTTTGATTACCTTTAGGGTTTTCACTTGATTCTAAAATATTATTATTGTGTTGACATGTTATTATGATTTTGATTTTGATTATGTTTATTGTCATAAAGATGTACTGACTTGTGTTCAAACTTTGTGGTTGCAATATGGGACATGAGCTTCTGTTAGTGCTTTGGTGAGTATGATGTATATTGTCATATTATTATTATTATTATGCAGAGAATTACTTGGATAGTTAAGTGATGCAGTAGTATGTTTGTTAGGATAAGTGGAAAGGGCGACATTGTACCATTGGGCGTATGAAAGACATACGAACATGAGATACGATTGCTAGAGTTTCTTTCCTAGTGCTTCGGCTATTATGCACATGTGCTCTAATTTGTATGTTTGAGTGAATAGGTATTAGGCTACATCTCCACCTGAATTAGCAGGTCTGAGCATGCTTTTAATCCCAATGGTGGTTGAGGAGATAACATCTAGGCCCAAGTTATACCCTAACCCTAGCCATTGTCCCCAATTAAGAACAATCG
Source organism: Sequoia sempervirens (assembly GCA_007258455.2). Classification (NCBI taxonomy): domain Eukaryota; kingdom Viridiplantae; phylum Streptophyta; class Pinopsida; order Cupressales; family Cupressaceae; genus Sequoia; species Sequoia sempervirens. Next base: position 89,596 of record VDFB02029951.1, on the reverse strand, counting down.
ATTCAATGTGTGATCACCTTTTTGGGTTGTCATAGGACAATGCCCAATCTCCTTTACCCTATGATTGGAGTGTTGCACATGTGTGAATTTTTCTGTTGAGTTATGTGATTGTGTGACTCCAATGTCTAGCTTTGAGTGTGGATTCAGTTCTGATAGTACTAAGTCTTTTGGTAAGTCAGGTTAGTAACTGTTGTGACCATTCTCATTATTTATGTTTTGATATGAATGTCTCTTTTATGTGAGAAATTATTTTGTGGTTTATACCTAACCTTAGATGTGGATTATTTGAGTGAAGTTAGATATTGAGTTGTTCATGTTAGTTATTATGTAACTGTTATTAATATTATTATGATTATATGTATATTACATTTTATAAAAATAAAGTTATAAATATTAACATATTCTAATGTTATTTAATAAATATTAATGTTTATTAGTAAATATTTAAATATTAATGTGTAAGTATATGTTATATTTATGTTTTGATTTACTATTTTGATAGAGTGATTATTTTTATGGAAGTTTTCTTTATCTCTTGTAATAGTTTGAATTTATTTAATGTGAAGCCCTAAACAAATAAGTTAATTATGTGAGTTAATTTAATTATTTAATTTATTTTAATTATTTTATTAATGGGATGAGGATAGGTACTTTAATTTAATATTTTAGTAATTTATTTTATGAGAGAATTTTGTTTCTTTATTTTATTTTGAAAAAAATAGTCTTTTTGGGAAAACGAAAGAAAGTTGCTTTCATTTTGGTTTTTTCTTTCTTTTTTGGAATTTAATTAGTTTTGTTTATGATAAAAATAGGAAAAGGGAGTTACACTCCTTTTTGGGCATGAAATTATTTTTGGAAAATGAGAGATTTTACATAGTTCTTGAGGAATTTTTTTAGGGATTTTTTTTTAGAAATTTGGAGAGATTTTGAATGGAAATTGGGAATTTAATTTAGATTTGAGGGAAATAGATTTTGTTGGGGGAATTATGGTTTTTGAAAAATTCTAGATTGGAGAGTAAGGAGTTCAAAGTTTTCGGAGTTCGGCATTGAAATCTCATCCATGTCAAGCATTAGATCCAGGTTGGATTTTGAAATCTTTTGTCTAAATTTTCTTTTTGAATGTAAGAACAATTTGATTGATTTCTCTTTTTGATTGTTGAAAGTAAATGATATATTGCTTTTATTCTATTTGTAACTGAAACATTTATTTATTCCAGAATAAAAATCAATGCATGTTTATTGTCTCAGTTTTCTACCAATAAAATGGTCTGATTGTGTCGCCCATAATTCTGTTTTTACGAACTGAGTTGGTGCGAATTTTAAAGGGTTTTTTCATTTTGTTGTCCTTTCAATTATGTTCAAAAATCTCAAAAACCTAGATCGTAGTTTTTAAGATATGGTTGAAACACGTGACTGCTGTCAAGCTGCTCCTCCATGACTACAAATTTTTTTGTTTCTCCCTGTAATTGTAACCAGTCAATGGAAGACTAGGATTTTAGATTTATAAGAATTTCAAAGTGGTTAAATTAATTAAAATTTTAATATTTTATATTTTGGAAAAGATTTGGTTGTTGGGTTTCTTATTTTATCATTTGGTTGTAATCGGGTATACCAAAATGAGGTTTTTTTGGGAGTCGCTTGTTGTTTTGTATTTTGTAAATTTTTGAGTCATGTTTGCTTAATTTTGCTCGTGTGGCTGAGTATTTGAGGGCCAAATCTGAAATGGGTCTTTGATAGATTTAGATTTCGAGTTGATTTGAGTGTTTTATGGTTGTTTTATGGATGTCAGATTTACTGTTGTCAAGAGGAAAAATTAGTTCAGTTTTGAAGTTGTATAGGAGAAAATAGCTCTATAATTTTATCTGTATTGTGTTGTATCATTTGTGTTTAAATTTTTTATTGTATTTATGTTAATAATCCCTTCTCATTGTGAAAACTTATGTTGAAGTTTTTGTACCGTGTAAGGATCACTTATACCAAAGTTATGTATTGTTGGTCCTGATTATAAACTGCTAAATTTGAAGATTGGCTATTATGTTATAAGATTGTACAAATGATGTTATGTACTTCATTGTATGTGTTGTAGTATAATGATCATCTTTTGAGTTTCCTATCCATTTGTGTTATGTGATTGGGTCTCTAGAAGTATCTGAAAGTTTTTGTAGAAGTCCTTGTGATTTTTAGTTGATTTTTGTTTTAAGTAGCCTCCTTTGGATGTTTTGTGTCAGCCACTTGTTGTATATGTTTTTTGCATGTGTGTGGGGCCTAGTGTTGTCTCCTAGCACGGAGGGAGTGGGCCTCAGGGTTCCACGTGGTAGGGTGGTATTTCCAAACCATCCATTGGGGTTTAAGCGGTGCAATTCATGCGCAACATGGAGAGTCTTTCCTTCCATTTCATTGCACAGTTAAATTTATGTGCAGGTGATATTTCTATGAAAATTGTGTTCAATATGTATTTTATATATATTCATCTTAGATGAATATATCTTGTATATTGTAGTATTCTTGTAATGAAAATGTAAATAAGTCGAGGTAACCTTGAAGATATATATTTATTGTTGTTTATTATGTAATGAAAATATTAACATAGAAATGTTGTATTTAAGATGCATATAAACTTAATTTAGTAGTAGATGTGATATATTTTTATATACCTATTTTTATGACATTGATTAAGATTATGATCATATTGGCATAGTGTTAGATGAGGTTTATTTATAATTAAGTTATGTTATCATATATGATTTGATGGATGAGATTTAATTTACATTCAAAGTATTGTCTGTATGTGTTTTAGTGTATCAAATATATTTCTATCGGCTTAGTTGATGTAGGTGTATCGTAGTAGCAACGTTAAGGGACTATGGTGGATAAGTGTGTAAATGGGCTATGATTAATGTTGCTTTTAGGTCATAATGTGATCATGATATGATGTTAATGTAATGATGTCATCCATATTAATTTGTTGAGTTGCATTAGTTAGTGTTTCTTTAGTTTCTTTTAAAAAAAAAATTATTGGCATGTTGTTGAAGGTCTTTTATGTTATTCCATCAGGTCCCTTAGCGGGGCGTTACAGTCTCAATCTTAGCAAATTCCTAGCATTTGATTTTGATTAATTATTATTTTTGTACATTTTATTTTATGTAATATTTCCTCACCTTGAAAAGGGGGCATGTGATTTTGATGTGGCATTATTTTCCATGTGTCAATACTTTGTTGATGTTGTAAGAGGTTATTTAAATTTCATCTTTAGTATATATGGGATGCCCCACTTTTGTGGTTTCTTATGACAAATGTTATGATAAATTATTTATGATGCATAAGAGTTTGTAAGAGGGAGTTATAGTAGAATAGTGTTTAGTATTACTATGCACACCATAAGCATGACTTAAGGAGATTGTGGAGCCAAAAATGGAGTGCCATAATTGGTGAATGAGTTATGATTCATGACTACATATGATAGATGTATATATTATTTTTGGTGGATTTGATTCTCCATGGTGTGGACCATTGAATTTTGTGACCTAATTTATGTGTCACATGTGTGGTGGTATTTTCCCAGAGTTTTGGGTTACCATTTGATGGTTTCTTGTATTGAATCTTCTATAAATTGGTGCCTAGGAGTTGTAGATTGCATGGTGAATATATAGATACCAATTTTTTGTTGAAATTACTCCAATATTGTATGTAAGTGACACTCTTGTAAAAGATTTTCATTTAAGTGTGTTGTAATCTCTTTGTGGATTTGAATAATACATTGAGCTACATTGGAGTGTGGGATTTTCTCTTGAAATTATTTTCCCCACATGATTCTAGTGTTATGTGTTTCATTATTTATGCTTGTACATGCATTTTTGTATACTTTGAATAATAATTTAGGTCAAGTTTTTATAAAATACTCCTCTCAAGATTAGTGTAGGAAGTTGATTATACTACCTTTTCTTCATTACAATCTTGTAGTTCCTTGCGTGTCAATATTTAGTGTGCTACTAGATTTAGTATGAGTGTGGGGAACATAATACATCAACTAGAAGCCTTTTATGGATTATTAAATGTAATGTAAGGTTGTTAGACATTTAATAATTCCCAATAATGTGTAATATTATTATTATGTGGATATGGATTCCCACTTAGATATATAGTATTTCTTAAGAAAACTACTACCATCCCATGCATGTGGAATGAATACTTTATTCTAAGCAAATAAAGTATTGGGTGGCTTACAAATCAAATGCACCCAGCTAATACTAGCTAGTATATAGAAGAATGGGTATTGTAACATTTTCTACCATCAAAAAGTTTTTCTTTAAATATTTAAAAGAGGAAACTTGGAGATAATGTTGCATGGTTCCCATGTGGCATATTTAGGTTGTAGACCCTTCCATTGGAATAAATTATCATCAATAGAATGAGTGTAAATGTGTTTGGTGTATTTATTGGATACAACCTCATGTTCTAAAAAATAGATCCCTCATCATCTAACATTGGTAGCTTTGTTGGGATTTGAGTAGCAATCTCACACACTTTCTTGAGGTAAGAGACAATAAAAAATGGGTGGACCTTGGAAGGTGGGAGTACCAACTTGGAGGCCACCTCACCAATGCATTGGATTACTTGGGAAGGGCCATAAAAATTAGGACTCAACTTATGGCCTCACTTATCCTACAATGGTATTTTCTTACATAGGCTAGAGACATAAAAAGACCCAAACAACAATGATAAAGGTACACTCTATCTAATGTTATTCTACCTAATATTTCATGTGATTTTGTACCAACACCATATTGGTTTTAAGGATCTAGAAAATTTCCTCACACTTGGCTAGAGTATTGTCAACTACTACAAACTTGGAAGAACTTGGAATGTAAGAACCTAAGGAAGTTGGGGGAGTACCATAGAGGGAATCATTATAACACCCCGTCGCGCAAACCCCAAAGGACAACTAAGTACACAACAATTTTGTTTTTAAACATAAAGTAAAAGTACTATGTTATCAATTGCAACTAACATAATTACAAATTCATACTAAACTCCTAAGTCCCTTTGGGAAACCCGAAGAAACATTACGTTAACTACTCATTAACAAATTTGACTAACCTAACATTCATTTCCACTAATATGAGTTCTCATATAAATAGTGATAAACGATAAGCATAAATAAGTATGAACCACATAGATGCTCTACAAGATTACATAGCCAATAAAAAACTTGGGATATAATTACATCTGTGAATAATGTTTGACTTACAAAATGTGATAATACAATACATCATGATACAACTAAATATCAATAAACAATTATCCAAGTTACAAAATACATTATCCCAACACATGGGCGAGTTACATTATAATTTACATGATATGAATAAAGTACAAATGTATACATCTGAATGAACATAAATTTGGAACAACTGTCACCACAATCTCTGCACTGAAGGTACGACTGCCGTATGGGAAACCCAACGGGGTGCGAAGCACGTTCCACCCGACCACCCCCGTGCTAGGAGTAGTTAAGAAAGGATTCCCGACCAAGGATGTCTAATGTAACACAAAATACTCAACTCTAAACATGGAAAGAGAATTCACTCACATAGGAACATAATAACAAAAGTCCACCAACAAAACATGACAACAAAATACACCAAGTTATAAAATAAACCACTTCCAGAGGACTCCAATTAAATCAACTAAGGAGATTTCTAGAGGAGAGTGTCATCGCATGGCCTTCATGGATTATCCTGACATCCTATCACAAGGTGCCGCCTCCATCTATGGTTATCCTGACTGCCTATCTCAAGGCGCCGCCCCATAGGCTGACTCATGCGGAATCGTGCATTTCTCATAGAGACGAGATCACGATTATGCCAACCACGGCCTTCTCGACCACCTTTAGTCCTTGGAAGCCCTAACAGGTGAGCGAGGAATCTATAATTATCTTTTAGTGCTTACTACCCATCCCCTAATTAATTAGTTAGCTTTTCACTGTTTACACTAACTCTAATGTGGGTTATCCTGACAGCCCCTTTGTGCGTCAGCACCCACATAGAGCCACTCTCCCTAGAACCCTTAACATACCACAAGACAAAAAGGGATTGAACTCTCAAGTTCACAATACACATGATAGAAATTCGCGAGGCAAAAACCATCTCGCTATAATCTCATGACTCAATTACTTAACAAAACGACACAAATCAATGTATACATAAGATTACAACCATAAAGAAAGTGGAATCAAATATCCAAAATAGAAGCCTTCTGACTTAATATGTCAAATTCCCTAACCTCTAGAAGTTTAACGACAACCCTATCTCCTATAATAAAGTTAACCAAATAAAGGAACACTCATGTTGTTAACTCAACTCAAGAGGCTCAATAATGAGCTCCATAAAATAAATCAATTGTTTACTAAAAGTCAAGGAATCAATTAATAACATAAATCCACAAATCATACAACAATAACGCACAACGAGAATTTTCTTTACAAAGATCAAATCATTAATTTCCTCAATTTGTTTCACTAATTGAAAACATTCAAATAAAATCAATAAATCATTAACTCCTAATTTCATCTAATGAGAAAATATAAAACCATTTGAATTTACTATCATGAACCTAATATTCTATAAATGATTCTAATATATTTGCATATATATCATTTTATAAATATATATACATCTACATATATATATATATATAATTAACTTAAATAATTCTAAATTTCGAATTAAAGACCCAAAAGAAAATATATAATAAAAATTGTATTTTATTTAAAATAAAAAATAAAAATAAAAACAAGCCAAGCCCACTTGGGAGCTGCGTACCTCCCCATAGGGGAGGATGCAGCCCCCAAGGGACTATGTATAGCGGTCCAAAGGACTGCTGGTGCAACAGTCCTTTGACTAATGTGTGCAGTCCTCAAGGGCTGCGCAGGGGTGGGGGGTACGGTGGTACCATCCCCTCCACTTCCACAATAATTTTTTTTAATAAATTTTCATATTTTTATTTTATTTTATTTTTTTGTTTTTTTTAGAATATTTCCGTACGGACAAAAAATAAACAGTTTGCTCAGGGATTTAAAATATTCACTGTGCACAAATTAATTTCACAAAATAGCACGACATGACTACAGAGAATTTCTTCAGGAAATTTTCTTTAAAAGAATTAAAAAGAATCAATTGAAAGAGGAAATACCATATCTAACTACAAATAATATAAAAATTGTATAATAGCCTTTCTAATTGCATGAGTTTTTTCACAATTTTCCTTGCACAAAGGTTTTCTAAATTCCTCTGTTTAAAACAAAGGAGTTTTATTTAAAAATTCACTCAGAGGTTTTCTTTTTCTACTATTTCCTCAGAGCTTCTAATTCAAGAATTTCATTTAACTAGATTCTCTAATTTGTTGTGTAATTTTTCTATAGAGGCAACACAATTTTAACAACAGTAGCCGGAAACAATATTCTCCACAGAAAAGAAAACTTCTAAATTCTACAAAGGCACAGACAAGCCTTTTACAAACAAACAATCTTTCTAAAGCAGGAAAGAATTCAAAACCAAATAAAAACAAAGGGAACCTATTTCCTGTAGGCTATAGAAGCAAATGATGTGCCAATCCTTGCCACAAGAGCCTCCAGTTATTACCCTCTTCCCAAAGCTTCTCCTCCAGCCAAAATGCAACTCCAAAAGCTCTCCTGCAACCTTTTTCAAATTCTCACCCAAGTATTCAACAGAAAACCCAAAATTTCTTCTCTGCCAAAATTTTTCCCGTGAAGAACTTCTGTTACCCATGCCTCCTTTCTTTCTGGGAATAATTTCCCCCAACAAAACTCATTAATTTCCCCACTACTTCCCGTACAAATCCAATAAAAGAAAAATTTAATAATTTTAAAAATCAATTTTATTCATTTATTTATATTTTATTTTATTTATTTATATTTTTCTTTTATTAACATTATAGCTTAATAAACTATTTAATTAACTCAAAAATGCAAAAGCAATAAGACATTTTAAAATATCAACAAAGTAAAAATTTATTTTATTTAAACTATTCCTTTAATAGAGAATATAACTCAATTAACTAAACTACAATTAACTTAAAACTCCATCAATTAAATATATAATTGATCACACATACCCAACATTAATTAAATCACACTTAATTAAAAATTAATTAAATCTCAAACTAAAATGTTAATCAACACGAACACATTTACAAACAAGGACAAATAGAAACAAAGACAACAATGGACTCACAAAAGACGAACTTGGGACGGGAACACTTTCCTAACCACTCCTCTCAACATCAATCCCGTTGAGTATATTTAATGCTTGCCCTGTCCTGCCGAAACAGGTGGAATCGAGACTTTGTACCTACAATCCCTGCATACAAACAAGGTTGTGTACATGTCCATATATATATATATATAATTAAAGCATTACATTGTGAGAAGGAATTGCAGCGTAGTAGTGCACTCGTAAACGAGTGGTGCTACACTGTCCTCTCACCAAAACTATACTGAACAATTATAATATCAATGATGAAATAATATTTCTAACTAATAGATCACATCATTCACTAAATTACGAAATCACTGCATCAAACCATATTACTGAATCAAATTAAACATCACACACCAATGTAATCTTAATGTCATAAATTGAAGTAACATAATCCTCAATCAATCTAACTATGCATCCACACACCAAGATGATGAACTAATCACCTTCACAAACCAGTATCACGCTAACACAAGAGAATAATAGTAACAAAAGTATCAGCCACATGGGGGTATTACATCCTCCCCCCCTAGAACATGGCTTACTCTAGGAAGCCGGTAAACAAAGAAAACACACAAAAGATAACAAGATGGTTTCCTAGTCAGCTAGGCTGGCAGCCTTATGACTTCCTTACTGGAAGGCATCCATTCCATTCTTTCCTGATGAAGTCTCCTCAGAGCTTTGGCGAAAGTCTCAAAATCTGAAAGCACAGAGCATTTGGAATAATCATACCTAAGTCTGATTTTCCATAGCCGTTTGACTATCGGGTCCCGAACCTTCTTTCGAGGTGTTTTTCCTTATCTTCATCCTGGAAAACACCACGGAATAGGTTTTAGTTTATAAACCAACACACACGAAACAACATAACAACATAAAACTCACAACATCACCATATATATAAATATCATTAAAGAACACCACAAAATAGCCATATAACATAATCACTATGAAATGTATCATCCAACAACATATTTAATATCCAGTGCACAAATCAACCAAACAATAAATCCACCATCACTCTACAATCAGCGATCAAATACATCAAAACAAGGTATCGGGGTCTATCAAAGTGAAACATACTATCAAAAAATATAAGCAAAATGGAGGGGTAAAACATCCTTCCCCCCTAGGATCAAGTTTACTCTAGGAAGCCTGCAAACAAAAAATAGATACACACACATCTAGAATACGTCCTCCCAAGAAAAAGAAGGCTCGCCACAAGGGTCCTACTGGATCAGTACCCAGTCAACGTCTCGACCTCTGAGGGTCAACTCCTGATGTAGAAGGACATGCATGGTTTCCAAAGAACGATGCCAGTCCTCCACCAGAAGCCTCTCCAACTGCACCCTGGTGCTCGACTTGGTGGTTATCCACAGCAGTAAACACCCTATGTGACCTGCCTACATCTCCTACTGTCGACTCCAAAGCCGCTGGTCTCGTACTAAACCCCGAAGTGCCCTTCTAAGGACACTGACGAGCAATGTGACCCTGTTGACCACAAGTAAAACATTCTATACTCCTTCTGAATCCTCTATCACCTGGAGGTACACTAGACCGTGGAAAACTACCTCCACTAACTGCAGACTGAGACTTCTGAGTAGGCTGATCAACACGATCACGTTGAGACCGAAAACTATTACCCTGCTGAAGCTGAGTATTCTTATTCCTTTGAGGATTACGTTGTTGTTGCTGCTGCGGACCACCCTTAGAGGGTGCCCAAAAGTTCCTAGAAGTCACTGCAGCCTGAGGCTGTCCACCTCAAGAACCAAAACCCGAAACTGGAGCACTGCCAATCTGTACTTCTGTGTGTCCTCCTAATGCCATAGCCAGATTCTCTTCCACAAGGTGAGCTTTCTCAATCGCCAACTCCATCGTCTTCAGCTTGAAGACTCTAACACCACTGCTGATACGGGCATTTAAGCCCCTAACAAAATGTTGCACTAGCATGGCCTCATCATTTCCAATACCCACATATTGCTTGAGCTCGTAAAAATGACGCTCATATTGTTCCACGGTCATAGTCATTTGTCTTAATTCGTGGAACTCGTCTGCTCTACACTGCCTCCAGTGATCGAAAAGAAAACGGGCCTTGAACCTCTCCATAAATAACTCCCAAGTAACCATACTGATGTCAATGTGCAATTTCTACTCCTCTAGCCTCCACCAAGTGGAAGCAAAACCTATGAGGTGCATGATAGCGCACCTAGCCCTAGTGTTATTGTCGTAGGGATGCATCGCAAATCATCTATCCAAATCGATCAACCAAGTCTCTACCTATAGACCTCCACCGAATCCATCAAAAGTGGGGGGTTGTGCTCTTAACAGGTCTCTCATGTGACCTGCCACTGCTGCCTCTTGCTCAGCTGTGTTTTCCCCACATCTAGGGGATCTCTCCCTTTCCCTATCCAACCTCTATCCCTCATCCTACCTAGGGCCTAGACGACCCAATATCTCCTCTAAAAAAAGTTGCAACTGCCCACCTAGACCAGATTGTTCTGGGTTCTGACCACCACCTCCTATCAAAATGCTTTGGGAACTCTGCAGTTCCTCACGCTCTGAACCATGTGAGCTCAGAAGTGATGGACTCTGGCGATTGGCCCCATGGCCACCACCTCGGCCTCTTCTTCGGCCACGACCTCTACCCCTAGGCATGATCTTGCACAACGATTGAGTTATGTGAGATCAAAAGTTATGCAAGGTTGCCTAATGGACTCAACTACCTAAAGTATCCAGTGTTTACAAACCTGGATTTGATACCAAGTTGTAACACCCCATCACGCAAACCCCAAAGGACAACTAAGTACACAACAATTTTGTTTTTAAACATAAAGTAAAAGTACTATGTTATCAATTGCAACTAACATAATTACAAATTCATACTAAACTCCTAAGTCCCTTGGGGAAACACGAAGAAACATTACGTTAACTACTCATTAACAAATTTGACTAACCTAACATTCATTTCCACTAATATGAGTTCTCATATAAATAGTGATAAACGATAAGCATTAAAATAAGTATGAACCACATAGATGCTCTACAAGATTACATAGCCAATAAAAAACTTGGGATATAATTACATCTGTGAATAATGTTTGACTTACAAAATGTGATAATACAATACATCATGATACAACTAAATATCAATAAACAATTATCCAAGTTACAAAATACATTATCCCAACACATGGGCGAGTTACATTATAATTTACATGATATGAATAAAGTACAAATGTATACATTTGAATGAACATAAATCTGGAACAACTGTCACCACAATCTCTGCACTGAAGGTACAACTGACGTATGGGAAACCCAACGGGGTGCGAAGCATGTTCCACCCGACCACCCCCGTGCTAGGAGTAGTTAAGAAAGGATTCCCGACCAAGGATGTCTAATGTAACACAAAAGACTCAACTCTAAACATGGAAAGAGAATTCACTCACATAGGAACATAATAACAAAATTCCACCAACAAAACATGACAACAAAATACACCAAGTTATAAAATAAACCACTTCCAGAGGACTCCAATTAAATCAACTAAGGAGATTGCTAGATGAGAGTGTCATTGCATGGCCTTCATGGATTATCCTGACATCCTATCACAAGGTGCCGCCTCCATCTATGGTTATCCTGACTGCCTATCTCAAGGCGCCGCCCCATAGGGTGACTCATGCGGAATCGTGCATTTCTCGTAGAGACGAGATCACGATTATGCCAACCACGGCCTTCTCGACCACCTTTAGTCCTTGGAAGCCCTAACAGGTGAGCGAGGAATCTATAATTATCTTTTAGTGCTTACTAGCCATCCTCTAATTAATTAGTTAGCTTTTCACTGTTTACACTAACTCTAATGTGGGTTATCCTGACAGCCTCTTTGTGCGTCGGCGCCCACATAGAGCCACTCTCCCTAGAACCCTTAACATACCACAAGACAAAAAGGGATTGAACTCTCAAGTTCACAATACACATGATAGAAATTCACGAGGCAAAAACCATCTCGCTATAATCTCATGACTCGATTACTTAACAAAACGACACAAATCAATGTATACATAAGATTACAACCATAAAGAAAGTGGAATCAAATATCCAAAATAGAAGCCTTATGACTTAATATGTCAAATTCCCTAACCTCTGGAAGTTTAACGACAACCCTATCTCCTATAATAAAGTTAACCAAATAAAGGAACACTCATGTTGTTAACTCAACTCAAGAGGCTCAATAATGAGCTCCATAAAATAAATCAATTGTTTACTAAAAGTCAAGGAATCAATTAATAACATAAATCCACAAATCATACAACAATAACGCACAACGAGAATTTTCTTTACAAAGATCAAATCATTAATTTCCTCAATTTGTTTCACTAATTGAAAACATTCAAATAAAATCAATAAATCATTAACTCCTAATTTCATCTAATGAGAAAATATAAAACCATTTGAATTTACTGTCATGAACCTAATATTCTACAAATGATTCTAATATATTTGCATATATATATATATATATATATATATATATATATATATCATTTTATAAATATATATACATCTACATATATATATATATAAAATAAATTAATTTAAATAATTCTAAATTTCGAATTAAAGACCCAAAAGAAAATATATAATAAAAATTGTATTTTATTTTTTTTTTTTTAAAAAATTATAAAAATAAGCCAAGCCCACTTGGAGATGCCCTCCCCAGGAGGGACACAACCAAGGGACTGCGTTGTGAGGAGGTCCGAGGGCTGCAGCAAGGGTGGGGGGTGGTGGTAGTCCCCTCCACTTCCACAATAAAAAAAAATTATATATTTTTTTTAATAAATTTTCATATTTTTATTTTAATTTTTTTTAGAATATTTTTGTACGGACGGAAAATAAACAGTTTGCTCAAGGATTTAAAATATTCACTATGCACAAATTAATTTCACAAAATAGCACGACATGACTACAGAGAATTTCTTCAGGAAAATTTCTTTAAAAGAATTAAAAAGAATCAATTGAAAGAGGAAATACCATATCTAACTACAAATAATATAAAAATTGTATAATAGCCTTTCTAATTGCATGAGTTTTTTCACAATTTTCCTTGCACAAAGATTTTCTAAATTCCTCTGTTTAAAACAAAGGAGTTTTATTTAAAAATTCACTCAGAGGTTTTCTTTTTCTACTATTTCCTCAGAGCTTCTAATTCAAGAATTTCATTTAACTAGATTCTCTAATTTGTTGTGTAATTTTTCTACAGAGGCAACACAATTTTAACAACAGTAGCCGGAAACAATATTCTCCACAGAAAAGAAAACTTCTAAATTCTACAAAGGCACAGACAAGCCTTTTACAAACAATCTTTCTAAAGCAGGAAAGAATTCAAAACCAAATAAAAACAAAGGGAACCTATTTCCTGTAGGCTGCAGAAGAAAATGATGTGCCAATCCTTGTCACGAGAGCCTTCAGTTATTACCCTCTTCCCAAAGCTTCTCCTCCAGCCAAAATGCAACTCCAAAAGCTCTCCTGCAACCTTTTTCAAATTCTCACCCAAGTATTCAACAGAAAACCCAAAATTTCTTCTCCGCCAAATTTTTCCCGTGAAGAACTTTTGTTACCCATGCCTCCTTTCTTTCGGGGAATAATTTCCCCCAACAAAACTCATTAATTTCCCCACTACTTCCCATACAAATCCAATAAAAGAAAAATTTAATAATTTTAAAATTAATTTTATTCATTTATTTATATTTTATTTTATTTATTTTTTATTTTTCTTTTATTAACATTATAGCTTAATAAACTATTTAATTAACTCAAAAATGCAAAAGCAATAAGACATTTTAAAATATCAACAAAGTAAAAATTTATTTTATTTAAACTATTCCTTTAATAGAGAATATAACTCAATTAACTAAACTACAATTAACTTAAAACTCCATCAATTAAATATATAATTGATCAAACATACCCAACATTAATTAAATCATACTTAATTAAAAATTAATTAAATCTCAAACTAAAATGTTAATCAACACGAACACATTTACAAACAAGGACAAATAGAAACAAAGACAACAATGGACTCACAAAAGATGAACTTGGGACGGGAACACTTTCCTAACCACTCCTCTCAACATCAATCCCATTGAGTATATTTAATGCTCGCCCTGTCCTGCCGAAACAGGTGGAATCGAGACTTTGTACCTGCAATCCCTGCATACAAACAAGGTTGTGTACATGTCCATATATATATATAATTAAAGCACTACATTGTGAGAAGGAATTGCAGCGTAGCAGTGCACTCGTAAACGAGTGGTGCTACACTGTCCTCTCACCAAAACTATACTTAACAATTATAATATCAATGATGAAATAACATTTCTAACTAATAGATCACATCATTCACTAAATTACGAAATCATTGCATCAAACCATATTACTGAATCAAGTTAAACATCACACACCAATGTAATCTTAATGTCATAAATTGAAGTAACATAATCCTCAATCAATCTAACTATGCATCCACACACCAAGACGGTGAACTAATCACCTTCACAAACCAGTATCATGTAACACAAGAGAATAATAGTAACAAAAGTATCAGCCACATGGGGGTATTACAATCATAGTGCATCATCTTCAAATTAGTATGATAAATGGCATTATACCACCAATTAACAAGAGGCAACCACCTAGCCTATTATTCTTTTTTCTCAAACACAAAACAACACAAGGTCCAAGTAGATAAAGGAATTTGTTCACAACCTCTATTTGTCCATTAGTTTTAGAATGATAAGATAAACTCATGTTCAAGTTAATTCCATAAAAAATAAACAATTAATGGTAAAATTAGGATCAAGATCATTGGCATTAGAGTGGAGCATCCCATGGAGTTTGAAGAGAGAGAGTTCAACAAGTGCCAAGAACGATCATAATAATGGTGTAAGAGTGAGGCATGGAAAAAATAGGCATGTTTAGTTAGGTAGTCAACAATAACCAAAATAACATATTTACCTCTGAAAATTGGAAGCCCCATAATAAAATCCATAGAAATATTAATTGAACATTATTTAGAATAGGAAGTGGTTACAAAAATCTCATGCTTTGATAGTTTCTCCTTTATTGTATTGGCACACATCACCATTTAGATACAAATGGATTAACATTCTTCTTAAGTTCATTCCAAAATAAATCACATTTCACTCTTTTATATTTATTCAAAAAATATTAAGTGACATATAGTAGGGAGGAGTGAAATTATAAGAGTAATTGAAACTTGAGTTGAGATATGGGAATCAAATAAATCCATCCTTGATAGGTGAAGACTTGTTTGGTCAATTGGATTCACATCATATATTGAGGCTCATGTTCAAATTGGTAAATGATACCATTAATTGTAAGGTTATAGGCCCATCCCTACCACATCGCATCCATCCAAATGGGTACCAAGATAGAAAAAAATAATGTGACTTCATTTTCATATTTACATAAGAGGGAATCCACTGCAATATTTTTCATGCCTTTCTTGTAGACTATCTCATAATCATAACCCTTTATTTTTGTCACCCATTTTGTTATTAAAGGGAGGACACCTTTTTCTACAAGAAATATTTCAAGCTATAATGATATGCTTTGATTGGGAACTTTTGGTCCAAGAGATAAGGATTCCTTTATTGTTTAAAATGGAAGATAACTAACATTTATTTCATGGGTAGATTTACCTTGATTATTCCTTGTGAGTTGCTTACTAGTGAAGGTAAGTGGCCTACTTATTGCATCGCATTCAGTAATAAAGGGTTTGTGAAAATTTGGTAGGGCCAAAAATGGAGTGGAATAAATGATAATATTTAGAGTAGTAAATTTGTAATCAATTTCTTCTATTGAAATGAAGGAGCTCGTTTTGAGCAAGGCAATCAAGGGACTAACAATTTTACTATAGACTTGTACAGTGGTACCCTATCAAGCCTAAAAAACCTCAGAATATTTTGAAGGAATTAGGTCATGGACACTCTTGCATCATTATAATCTTCTTGGGATTAATTGATACCTCAATATGAAAAATAATGTGTTCCAAATACTCCTCCTATTGGAATCTAAAGGCACACTTAGAGCAATCATAAAAAATGAAAGTCTCCTTTTAAATTTTGAGTGTGATCTCCATGGCAAAGATGACCAACCTAGTTCTATTTGTATATAAGAATGGCATTAAAGAACACATAAATGAATTTGCACAGGCAATTGTGAAACACTATATTCATGAGGCTTCAAAAGTAGAAGCATTGGTTAATCCAAAGGGAATTACCAAAAATTCATAACATGCTTCATGAATATTGAAGGCACTTTTGAGAATATTAACTTGTTTGACATAAATTCAGTGATAGCCAAAATACTATTTTTTTGTTAAAAAAATAGCCCTTGAAAGCTCATCCAAAAAATATCAATAACTAGAATAAGGAACTTATCCTTGATGGCTAATTTATTTTGTTCATAGAAATTTTCTAGCCACCATATTTCTTAGGAACATGTTGGCACCCAAATTTAATGTGTCTCGCCTTTGTTGTGTTTTGCACCAAAAGTTATACATTTGACCTTATCCACCCTTTGCTAATAATTGATTTGAGAAATTATAAATGGGTTCCCTAAGTGTCAAATGATGGAAAGTATCATAAAATTCCTAAGTATGGGTTTTGTTTGGTGTTTCCCTTGATATTCATGTGTTATTGGAGTTTTGGGGTTTCAAGGGTGTTCATCCTTGCATGCCTTTCCTATCGATCTTGAAACCTTGCTTAAAACCCTTTCAAAATTTGCATAATTCCTTTTATGAATGTTTTAGGATCTTAGGGTTTCCTTAATTTGGTACCTATTCCCTTGTCTCCTTGCTTTGTTGACCCCATGCTTTGGTTCTCAAAAAATGGCTAAGTATTTTGTTTTTCAAACTTTCAGGACATTCCTTGCTTCCATCCCATGCCCAATGTTAGAAGGAGATCGGTTGTACAAGGAAGAATAAGTTAGTGGGATCAAAGTTCTTCATCCCTTATTTCCCATGTCAGACTTGTCATCTTGGTCATGCTATCCCCAAAATTCTAAAATTTCACCAATTTTCTCCATGACAATAGAATTAGACTTTCAAACTTCCCTTATTTAGATACCTTTTTCCTCATTGCCGAAAGCTTGAGATTTTGTCATTTGCTTAAATAAAAAATACTAAGTCTCACAGAGTTAGACTTTTGGCCTTTCCTGATTTAGGTACCTTTTTCCACTTTTCCTCAAAAGCTTGAGACTATCATTTTCTTTAAGAAAATGCTAGCTCTCACAAAGTTGGATTTCGACCATCCCTTATCTCGGTATCTCTTTGGATGATATTTGCACTACCTTTATTACTAGTCGAGACATAGATTTATTGTAAATTTTGTTGGATCTTCTTAGTGGTGCTTCTACTTTACCCTAAACCCAAAAAATTAGCATTATCACAATAGTTATTAGTACCTCTTTAATTTAAAAATTCTCTTGCACATAAGAGAATGGCATTTTTTAAATTTTGCCTCAAATTGATAGCTAGTTATATGTATATTTAAAGGACACGTCTCAACACACATCCCTACAATTTGTAAAAGTAATCATACACCAAATTAAAATATGATGTATCATTAATTATACTTGCTAGCCAAGAAACCACGTGTAAGTTGCCCAATGGTTGAGAAAGAGTAATCATGGCCAAATCCTTTTGTTAAAAGATCATTCTAGAAAATGGAAAAGGACCCATACAAAATGCACTAAAGTTATCCCATTAAATACTTGGAATTGCATGAGTTTCATCAACATTATATATTAGATTACTTATCAAATATTATGTTTTTGCTTATCTACAATGGCATACAATGTTTTGGTTGTTTCATATTTTTTCTTGTTTGAATATTTTGGTTATATTTGTGCTAGGGGTTATTAGGATAAGGGGTGTTGTTTACCTCTAATTTGAAGTCTTAGATTAATTATATTCAATTATATATACTATTAAATAATGAAGATTTTTTAATATTTTGGGTTAGATTAAATGAGTCATTTATTTGTAAGTGGGATATTGTGAAAGAAGATTTTAAACAAGGAGGTTATGTTGAAAATCTCAAAATTAGGAGTTATAAAGCATCTTAAACGCTCTCATGAAACACCTAGATTATGATTTTGGTCAATTTGACCATTATGACAAAATGTATGGCATCTATTAGTGTAAGATGCATAAAATGTGTAAGAAAATTTACTAATCTTCTGAGATGCTTGATCGTGACCATAGGGATGCTAGAATTTTGTCATGGCTCATGATTTTGGATACCACTTGATAGTTTCTTGTTTATGACATCTTTATATATTGGAGGCATGGGATAGTAGATTTATATATTGGAGGCATGGCATAGTGGGTTTATATATTGGAGGCACGAGATAGTGGATTTATATATTGGAGGCATGGAATGTTGCTTGCTTACTATTAGAGAGATAAGTAATTATGTCAATGTATACTCTTTTGAGATCAATGAAAGCTTGGGTCTCTTTAGCGATGGAGTTTTTTACACAAGGATTTCTCCACATAATTTTGGTGTTATATTTTGTATTTGTTATGTTTGCATCTTAATTGTTTATTTGATGTTATTAATCTAGTCACATGTTATCGAATGAAATCTCTATTGTGATAGTATTTTATTTTGTTTACCCTATTAATCGTGCTATAAATCTTGTATCCTAAGACTAACAATATTTAATGGTGTGTTTCTAAGAAATGTGTGGGACCATCTTTGCTGGGAATTAGGGTGTCTCAACCTTAGCAAATTCCTAGCATTTGATTTTGATTAATTATTATTTTTGTACATTTTATTTTATGTAATATTTCCTCACCTTGAAAAGGGGGCATGGGATTTTGAGGTGGCATTCTGTTACATGTGTCAATACTTTGTTGATGTTGTAAGAGGTTATTTAAATTTTATCTTTAGTATATATGGGATGCCCCACTTTTGTGGGATCTTATGACAAATGCTATGATAAATTATTATGATGCATAAGAGTTCGTAAGAGGGAGATATATTAGAATAGTGTTTAGTATTACTATGCATATCATAAGCATGACTTAAGGAGATTGTGGAGCCAAAAATGGAGTGCCATATTTGGTGAATGAGTTATGATTCATAACTACATATGATAGGTGTCTATTATTTTTGGTGGATTTGATTCTCCATGGTGTGGACCATTGGATTTTGTGACCTCACATGTGTGGTGGTATTTTTCCATAGTTTTGGGTTACCATTTGGTGGTTTCTTGTATTTAATCTTCTATAAATTGGTGTCTGGGAGTTGTAGATTGCACAGTGAATATATAGCTAGCAAAATGTTGTTGAAATTACTCCAATATTGTATGCAAGTGACACTCTTGTAAAAGCTTATCATGTAAGTGTGTTGTCCATGGTTGGTCATGACACAAATTATTGTGAAAGATAAAAATATATACTTGATCATCGTTACTACTTCTCATGGAACTTTGCACCCACTATATTAAGAGTAGCCTAGAAGAAAGCAAATGTACTTCCTTTATTTGGCATTGGTAAAGGTTGATGATATCAAAGACAAGAGATTAGAATTTATGCACTTTTTTCTAAATAAGAAAAGACTAGTTATTAGTAAAGGTTGATGAATTATGTTAGCAAGAGATTAGATTTGATGCACGTTTTTTAAATATGAAGAGACTAGTTATTATTAGATAAGATTGACAATGTATAGTTTGCTATCACTAGGATTCATGCTAAACTATGGCTGAAGCCATTTATGTGGCTCAAATATAGAAGATGGAATTAGGTATTTTAGGTGGTTAGATTTAACCATCATTAAGAGTTGAATTAATTGAAATAAAATAAATTATAATAAAATTTACAAACAATTTTTTCTCTCCAATCTTTATATGTGATTCAAACATTCTAATGTTCTAATAAAATTGTATCTAAAAACATATTATAAAAAAATTGTAGTATATGAATTTGAGAAAAGCTCTAGCAAACTGTGATTGTAAGTAATTGAACTTTTAGATTTGAAAGACTATAAGGATAGCTAGCAGCTATTTGTTTTGGAATTCATGTTCTTCTAGAAAGAAATACATCTTAAAAGTATTAATGGATAAAGGCTGTCTTTCTTAAAATCAAGACTGTGTTTGGACAGTTCATGATAAGTCTGTGCTATGATTAATTCTTCATGTTATGATATTTTGGTTTATGCGTGTCAAAAACCTTCCATTTGTCTTAGTGCAGGCTGCTGTAAATCTCTTCACAACCAAATGCCTTGGAAGAAATTATGGTCTCTTGAGATGGGTGGCTGACCGTCAAATTCACCTTTGTGTTGTGTAGAGGCAAGATCATGCAATTTTGGGCAGGAAGCCTCCAAAAGTTTCTTTAACTCGAAGCTTGCGATAAAGCATGGGCTGACAAAAAGTCTGAGTTCTCTAAAAAGCTTCTGGAAAACCGAACAAGTCTCGAGGTTTGAATTATGATCAGAAACATTGGCCAAGTCAATATGATAACAAAACAAAAACCCATAGTTTTACCCGCAACAAGTTCGCATCCTTGACCAAACTGGAAAAGTTCGTTGCCTTCGATAATTTCTTATTTTTTCAGAGACGTGCAAATGAATGTCAAATTTAGTTTACTTTCATATAGTCATGAGATTAGGAACATGTCAAAGTTTTCCATAGTCTATTTTTATGTAGCTAATGGTCAAAAGGTCAATAGAGTGTATTCACAAGATTAGGAATATGTCAAAATCTTACATAGTCTATTTTTATCTAGTTTAATGGTCAAATGGTCAATAGCAATTTTATACTTCATCTATACTAAAATGTGATAAATATTTATCTTATTTTTATTGGTCAAAATTGACTTTTTGCTATTTAAGTATTATTTATGGATTTGATTGTATCGTTGTTTTTCAATCAAAATTTTGAATCACACTCTGTGATTCATTATCAGGATGAAAGAGAGTTGGAGTGTGATTCAAAACATTGATGAAAAAAAAATGACACAATCAAATCCATAAATAATATTCAAATAGCAAGATGGATTGTGGAAACTTGATATCATAAATTAGCCTTTAACTATTAAATTGGATCATGTTTAAGAATAGCCTCACATAGCCCCTTTTAAAATTTTGTGTTAATGAGCCATTTCTAGCTTTCAAAACTCAAAGTGTAAGATCATACTAGTTGTCCAAATTAATCATATAATATTGGTGAAAAGTGTCACCTTCTCATTGTTATTGAGTTATCGAAGGTATCAAGTGAACTAAAAACTTGTTTCTTTTTAGTAATAAGCCTCTCGTTAGTGATTTAAGTATGGCTAAATTTTTGGTTTTGTGGTGAACCTTGGTTAAACCTTTGCCTTACTCTTGTAACTTTTAGCATTAGATTTACATTGAATTAGATTCTAAAGAATGGTAACATGCAAAAGTCATGTTGCAAAGTTTTTTTTTTTAATCTCATAAAATTTTGTTTTAGATATGCCTAGCAAAGCCAACTAAAGATTCTAAATTGTTTAAGTTCTTATCAAGCTCAAATATATCATAATGACTATTCTTAAATATCACTTAGTTTAATGGTCAAAGATAAATTTTAGCTAATAAAAGTAGGACAACTATTTACTACTTTTTGGTAGGGATAAGGTGTAAAATTACCATTAACTATTTAACTTCTAAATAATGAGATATTTAAGTAGAGTGTATCAGAATTGTTGTTTATGAAAAGCAAAAATTTGTTATTGATATATGTTAGAAATCAATAAAATCCAAATGGATAAAATAGTCCTGCTTGAAAGACACAATGGGCCTTATGATATTTCTTTAATTGTCAAACTTCAAACTAAATATTAAGTAGTATTTGAGGAAACTAGTCATGCCCACAACTCTATCACAAGATAGTGTTATCAAGATGCCTTCTACGTCTAACATGGTGGTGGAGCTAATATCATATTGCAATCCAATTAAGACTATTATTAGGTCTACGTACTTCTCACAACTACAATATACTATATTAAACCCCTGGAATGATAATTGTTGATTAACCTAATTAAATTATAACTTGAGATTTTCCCAAGGTTAAAGTGTCATAAAGCTAAGGTAGTAATTACATTTGAATTAATAAAAATTGGCTGGTAAATGTGAGTTCATGCCATAATAACAATAAGTCATTATCAACATGTACACATGACAAATAATGTTAAATATCATAATTCAATAACTTAGGTTAATATTTTATTGGTCAACTATCCATAAAACTAGAGACCAAATTATGGCCATCTTTGATTCTAATATCTATCAGACGAGCCTCCTACATAAGATCGAGTTTAAAACTAGACATTGGAAAATTAAAGCAATGCCAAAGGTTTAGAGGAAACAATAAATGTCTTTGATCACCATTGCACATCTTTGAACTTTCAGTCTAATTAAGGATTCTACCTTGTGTAGTGTAGGCCTAATTAAGCTAGAATCAAACCTAGCTTAATTGAAAAAGTAAATAAAATGATTATTATATATTACTAGTTATTATGATGTTTTTTAAATGTTCAAGGTTTTTAAGTGTTACTTAATAGTAATAAAGAGGGTACTATAACTACAACCATGTGTATATCTTTAATCAAATTTGAATTTAGGACTTGAAATTGGATTCATGTATCATGGTACACCACATCTAAAATTGGTTATTATAGTTTATCTAATTCAAAAATTCAACAAGGGGTCCATCCCATAGTGTGATGGTCAAGTGGTGGTATTGTTGTTGTGGCCACCAAGATTCAAACCCTTGTTGAGCTATTGTGATCGTGGGCCTTGTGCCCTCGCTGATCCAATATGCTCGCGTGTTTGAACCTTAGCGTTGATGTTGTTGCCGTTCATGCCAAGTGACTTAGTGCTCCATATTATGCTCTAGGCCCCAGTTGAGCCAGTGTGCTCATGGACTCTCACCCTCTCTATCCCTATTGGGTTATTTTTCTCATGAGTTTGGATGATTCATGTTGATTTGTGTGTTCATGTCGGGGATGAGGTTCCTCATTTGTGACCTCACTTGGAGCAGGCCAAGTTAAAAATCTCTCCTCACCAAGCAAAAAGAAATAAAAAATTCAAACATTCAACAAGAAATCTAAACGTATTCTTAAAACACAACATACGTCTCATAGACATAAGAACCAATCTATACTAGAAAAACTTCAATTATCATTTAAACTTATACTATTCAACTTTCATACTCAATTTCAATCTCTTACTTAGTTAACACATTATAAATATACATAACCAAAAACCCAATAAATTTTACATAATTATTTTCATTCACAATAATATATAATTACAATTTATTAAACATATTAATATTTATCATTCTTAAAAATTATGTATATTAATATTTTATCTTATATTAATACTTATTTTTCATGACTTTCATAACTACTTTTTTATTATAATATCAACATTAATAAATAAATAAAACAATGGTTTTATTAAAGAAATGATCAAAATCATAAGCTTTGAGAATCATTATTAGATCCATCAATAGTAGTTTCCATGCAAACCTAGACTAAACTTTTTGCCTGGCCCTTTCATGATTCTCCTACACATATATCGACAAAATAAAAGTGCTTTAACTCAAAATGTCTCTCTCCTTTTAGTACAATAAAGACTTTTTCCTCAATAACGATTATCATTTGGTGGGTTTTTTTTAGGTTTTGTCATTTTCCTTTGATTTTGACTCATTTCAATGAATCCAAACCTCTTCCCGTTGGAAATCCACTAGAGGAGAAAACGGTTCAATTTAGAAAAGAGATTGAAAGCAATGCTTTCTTTAATATATAGAATATTATTACAAAGGTGATAATAACAATATGCATTGTAAGTTGTTTATAGTTAGTGTCGAGATTATGGTATATATAACTATTTTATTATCGTATGTTGTTTAAATTTTAGGAGTTCGTAATTTAATGGTTAGTTGTGATGTGAGAAGTGGACGATTTTGATAAAGTTGATGATAAATGATACAAAGTTTAGATATCAAGTGTTTCTAAAAATGACACGTTTAGTTGGATTTTTGAAGAATAAAAAAGTCACACAATACACCATGCATTAAAGAATAATCTCATAAATAAATATTCTATATTATAAATACTAAATTTAATTTAATGGTTAGTAAGGAATAGATTGAATGGTTAGTTGTGAAGTGAGAAGTGGACAATCTGGATGAAATAGATGATAAATGACACAAAGTTTAGATATCAAGTGTTTATAAAGATGACACGTTTAATTAGATTTTTGAAGAATAAAAATACCACATAATACACCAGACATTAAAGAATAATCTCATAAATAAATATTCTATATTATAAATATTAAATTTTTTAATTTTATCATACTTTAGAAATCAAGACCACAAATATTTTAACCAATTAAAATAAACTAATTCATATTTTCATTATTACTTATTAAAAGTTAAAAGAAAAAAATAATAAATTCTAATGATTTAATTACTGCTAAAACTTAGGCAGATGCAATAATATTCCTACCACAGATAGGAATAAATTAATATTAAAAGACAAAAACATAATACTCCAAAAAGTGTTTGTCTCTTCTATTAAAAAAATTAGCATTATCACAATAGTTATTAGTACCTCTTTAATTTAAAAATTCTCTTATGTCATTTTTTTTTAATTTTGCCTCAAATTGATAGCCAGTTATATAGCAGTCTTTGTTTTATTATTAACGTCTATATGATAATATGCATATTTAAAGGACACGCCTCAACACATACCTACAACTTGTAAAAGGAATGATACACCAAATTAAAATATGATGTATCATTAAGTATACTTGCTAGCCAAGAAACCATGTGTAAGTTGCCCAATGGTTGAGAAAGAGTAATCATGGCCAAAAGAGCATTCTAGAGAATGGAAAAGAACCAATACAAAAGGCACTAAAGTTATCCCATTAAATACTTGGAATTGCATGAGTTTCATCAACATTATATTAGATTACTTATCAAATATTATGTTTTTGCTTGTCTACAATAGCATACAATGTTTTGGTTGTTTCATATTTTTCTTGTTTGAATATTTTGGTTATACTTGTGCTAGGGGTTATTAGGATAAGGGGGTATTGTTTACCTCTAATTTGAAGTCTTAGATTAATTATATTCAATTATATATACTATTAAATAATGAAGATTTTTTAATATTTTGGATTAGATTAAATGTGTCGTTTATTTGTAAGTGGGATATTGTGTAAAAAGATTTTAAACTAGGAGGTTATGTTGAAAATGTCAAAATTAGGAGTTATAAAGCATCTTCTTAATTTAATGGTTATGTTACAAATATTAAACGCTCTCATGAAACACCTGGATTATGATTTTGGTCAATTTGACCATTATGACAAAATGTACGGCATCTATGAGTGTAAGATGCATAAAATGTGTCAGAAAATTTACTAATATTTTGAGATGCTTGATTGTGACCATAGGGATGCTAGATATTTGTCATGGTTCATGATTTTGGATACCATTTGATAGTTTCTTGTTTATGACATCTTTATATATTGGAGGCATGGGATAGTGGATTTATATATTGGAGGCATGGGATGTTGTTGCCTTACTATTAGAGAGATAAGTAATTATGTCGATGTATGTTCTTTTGGGATCAATGAAAGCTTGGGTCTCTTTAGTGGTGGAGTTTTTTACACAAGGATTTCTCCACATAATTATGGTGTTATATTTTGTATTTGTTATGTTTGCATCTTAATTGTTTATTTGATGTTATTAATCTTGTCACATGTTATCAATTGAAATCTCTATTGTGATAGTATTTTATTGTGTTGTTTGCCCTATTAATCGTGTTATAAATCTTGTATCCTAAGACTAACAATATTTAATGGTGCATTTCTAAGAAATGTGTGGGATTATCTTTGCTAGGAATTAGGGTGTCTCAACCTTAGAAAAGTTCTAGCATTTGATTTTAATTAATTATTATTTTTGTACATTTTATTTTATGTAATATTTCCTCACCTTGAAAAGGGGGCATGGGATTTTGAGGTGGCATTATTTTCCATGTGTCAATATGTTGTTGATGTTGTAAGAGGTTATTTAAATTTCCTCTTTAGTATATATGGGATGCCCCACTTTTGTGGGATCTTATGACAAATGTTATGATCTAAATTATTATGATGCATAAGAGTTCAAGAGGGAGTTATATTAGAATAGTGTTTAGTATTACTATGCACATCATAAGCATGACTTAAGGAGATTGTGGAGCCAAAAATGGAGTGCCATATTTGGTGAATGAGTTATGATTCATGACTACATATGATAGGTGTAAGAAATATATTATTTTGGTGGATTCGATTCTCCATGTTGTGGACCATTGGATTTTATGACCCAATTTGCATGTCACATGCGTGGTGGTGTTTTCCCATAGTTATGGTTTACCATTTGGTGGCTTCTTGTATTGAATCTTCTATAAATTGGTGTTTGGGAGTTGTAGATTGCATAGTGAATTTATAAATACCAAAATGTTGTTGAAATTGCTCCAATATTGTATACAAGTGACACCCTTGTAAAAGCTTGTCATGTAAGTGTGTTGTAATCTCTTTGTAGATTTGAATAATACATTGAGCTACATTGGAGTGTGGGATTTTCTCTTGAAATGATTTCCCCCTTATGATTCTAGTGTTATGTGTTTCATTATTTATGCTTTTATATACATTTTTATATACTTTGTATAATCATTTAGATCAAGTTTTTATAAAATACTACTCTCAAGATTAGTGTAGGAAATTGATTATACTACCTTTTCTTCATTACAATCTTGTAGTCCCTTGTGTTTCAATATTTAGTGTGTTACTAGAGTTAGTATGAGTGTGGGGAACATACTATGTCAACTAGAAGCCTTTTATGGATTATTAAATGTAATGTAAGGTTGGTAGACATTTAATAATTCCTAATAATGTGTAATATTATTAATATGTGGATATGGATTTCCACTTAGATATAGAGTCTTTCTTAAGAAAACTACTACCATCCCATGCATGCAGAATGAATACTTTATTCTAATTAAATAAAGTATTGGGTGACTTACAAATAATATGCACCCAACTAATACTAGCTACTATATAGAAGAATGGATATTGTAACATTTTCTCCATTCAAAGAGTCTTTCTTCAAATATTTAAATGAGGAAACTTGGAGATAATGTTGGATGGTTCTCATGTGGCATATTTAGGTTGTAGATCCTTCCATTTGAATAAAATGTCATCAATAGAATGAGTGTAAATGTGTTTGGTGTATTTATTGTATACAACCTCATGTTCTAAAAAAATAGATCCCTCATCATCTAACATTGGTAGCTTTGTTGGGATTTGAGTAACAATCACAAGCACTTTCTTAAGGTAAGAGACATTAAAAAATGGGTGGACCTTAGAAGGTGGAGTACCAACTTGGAGGCCACCTCACCAATGCATTGGATTACTTGGGAAGGGCCATAAAATTTAGGACTTAACTTATGGCCTCACTTGTCCTACAAAGGCATTTTCTTACACAGGCTAGAGACATAAAAAGACCCAATCAAAATTGATAAAGGTACACTCTATCTAATGTTATTCTACCTAATATTTCATGTAATTTTGTACCAACACTAGATTGGTGTTAAGGATCTAGAAAATTTCTTCGTACTTGGCTAGAGTATTGTCAACTACTACAACCTTGGAAGAACTTGGAATGCAATAACCTAAGAAAGTTGGGGGAGTACCATAGAGGGAATCATAGTGCATCATCTTGGAATTAGTATGATAAATGGCATTATACCACCAATTAACAAGAAGCACCCACCTAGCCTATTATTCTTGTTGCTCAAACACAAAACAACACAAGGTCTAAGTCTAAAGGAATTTGTTCACAACCTCTATTTGTCCATTAGTTTTAGAATGATAAGATAAACTCATGTTCAAGTTAATTCCATAAAAAAGAAACAATTATTGGTAAAATTAGGATCATGATCATTGACATTGGAGTGGAGCATCCTATGGAGTTTGAAGAGAGAGTTCAAGAATTGTTGAACAATCATAATAATGGTGTAAGAGTGAGGTAATGGAAAAAATTGGCATGTTTAGTTAGGTAGTCAATAATAACCAAAATAACTTATTTACCTCCCAAAATTGGAATCCCCATAATAAAATCCATAAAAATATCAATTGAACATTATCTAGAATAGGAAGCGGGTACAAAAATCCCATGCTTTGATAGTTTCTCTTTGATTCTATTGACACACATCACATTTAGATACAAATGGATTAACATCCTTCTTAAGTTCATCCCACAAGAAATTTCATTTCACTCTCTTATATTTATTTTAAAAATATTAAGTGACCTATAGTAGGAAGGAGTGAAATTATAAGAGTAATTGAAACTTGAGTTGAGAGTTGGGAATCAAATAAATCCATCCTTGATAGGTGAAGACTTGTTTGGTTCATTAGATCCACACAATATATTGAGGTTCCTATTCAAATTGGTAAATGATACCATTAATTGTAAGGTTATAGGTCCATTTATACTACATCTCATCTATCCAAATAGGTACCAAGATAGAAAAAAATAATGTGCCTTCATTTTCATATTTACATAAGAGGTAATCAACTAAAATATTTTTCATGCCTTTCTTCTAGACTATCTCATAATCATAACCCTTTATTTTTGTCACCCATTTTGTTATTCAGGGGAGGACACCTTTTTCTACAAGAAATATTTCAAGCTATAATGATATGCTTTGATTGGGAACTTTTGGTCCAGGAGAAAATGCTATATAAACAAGGGTTATGATGGTAGAAATGTAATATGATGAGTTAGAGTGAAAGCTCTATACACAAGTTTTGTTGGATTGAAGTGATGGAAGTGAATGTAATGTAATCTTTCCTTTGAATATAATACATGCTTGGCCTCTCTTCTTAGTGGATTATTTTCTTGAAAGGGTTTCTCCACATAAATTTTGTGTTATGAGATGATCTTCTGATGGCTACTAATTTGTTGCTCTTTCTTCTTGTTATTTTATGGTGATGTTATCTTAATTTTATTTTAATTTTAATTTCATATAAGGTGGTTTTATTGAGCATGTTAAAGTGGTTGATTTAAGCATCATAAACAAGTTGAATCTCTCCATGGTAATTCCATATTAAGGCAAATTAATTTCATATTGCTATCATCTCATGAATGGACCTTTGCTGACTAACAATTGGACTTAATATTATTCTTTTATCCAACATGGCTATGGTAGATGTAATTGGATTCAATCTTTCAATCTCAGTCTAGTTAGAACTAAATTTATTCATTGCTAAAGCTATTATATTATGAGTTTAATGGGCACCTCGGTTAATGCTAGAAACATCCAAATTTTGTATTGTTTGGAAGCAACTTAAAATTACCATTCTAGTAGAAATAATTATGTTTGGGCCTGTTCTATCTTTATGACTAATATTATCTATCATTGGAAGTGATACATTTATTTTAAAACTTACCAACCTTTATTGTTGATAGACACATTGTTACTAAATAGAGCCAAAATAATATTGATTGATAGTCACACACTCTCATTATGTGCAACATTTTTTTCAAGATCTTGAAATCTAAGTTTTGTAAAATCCATACAAGACATGCACTTGCACCCCCTTGCATTTTGGGATATAAAGAATTAGTGATCTATGTATTATTGTACATTTATCTTCTGTAGTGTTTATGGCTATACGAATTTGCAAAAACTGCATTTTTAAGACTTGTTGGGGGGAGATATTTCATTTCTTTATCATTTTAGATTTAATTGGGAAACCATATATTGTTTACAAATAGGTTTTAGCAATTGTGAAATCATGGCACTTAAATGTACTTTTACACCACTCAAATAGAGAGGAGAATAGTTGAAAATGTGTAGTTCATGGCCATTAGATGGGGTTGGTGTTTTATTATATTGCTAGAAATTCATTTAAAGTTGCACCTCATCAGGTTGTATGATTTATTTTATTTGTTGTTAATTTATGCAAATGAATTATTTATAAATGCAA
This sequence comes from Sequoia sempervirens, assembly GCA_007258455.2. NCBI lineage: Eukaryota > Viridiplantae > Streptophyta > Pinopsida > Cupressales > Cupressaceae > Sequoia > Sequoia sempervirens. The sequence continues at coordinate 59,229 of VDFB02029951.1, read as the reverse complement.
AAACAAAAGTCATAGATAAGAAACACGGAAAAATGCATCAATTACCTATATGCTAAAATAAATCCTACATGCCAATATTTTAGGAAAGAACATGAAAGTATTCTATGAACACATTTAGTTTCAAGGAGAGCAAGTTGAGAAGAATACCCTAACATTTAGTATTGGTTTGTGTCTTATAATTTTTTCTAGTTTTAGAACAAATAAGAGAGCCATTTACAATTTAGAGGTGGTGTGTGTGAGTATGAAATTCAATTTAAAGGCTTTAAGAGCTCTATTACGATTTTAGACATATTAGAGTAGTTGTTAATAATCTCCCTTCCAAGAAGATGCAAGTTAATATTATTATTTTATTTATTTATATATTTTTAAAAAATTTGCAACATACACATTGTCAAGTTAACATATAATAAATTGGTGAAATGTTTTTTTGTAAAAAATAGAAAAAACTAAAACTGCATTAGACAATAAACAAGCCAAGTTAAATTGTTGGTTCTACCTTGATATTTTTGGTTAAATTCCTATTAATATGTTTTTTCTTATACCTATGAAGTTGTTCCTTTCATTCTTCTATAATATATTAGCCAATATTAAATTGGCTATCTTCAAAATTTGAGCTATTAGATTCCAAAGGTCCAAAAGATCTTTGTGTTTATTATGGAATCCAAGAAACTCCTTAGAATGTTTCAAATGACAACTAGAAAATGATGTAGAGAATGGGGCACAAACTCAATTAATTTATTAATCAATATTAAGTGTTTTAAACAATCAATGGAAACAACCCCAAAATATTAAAAAATGTAATGGCTACATGATTTATGCTTCCTTCATTTTCATATGATACTAAAATAAGTATTGCTAAATGGTAGAGTTTCTCAAGAGATGAGAAACTACAAGAAACACGTAAATCCTATGAAGATTAACTTTAAATAGCAAAAAAAAAAAATCATCACCAGAAAATAAAATGATTACTTAACAAACCTATGATATTCTAAGACATGTCTTGAAATTCCACTATTTTTTAATATTAGTCGAGATTGAAGTTATTTAAGAGCTTAATGTTATCATAATCCATATTATTGATTTGTAATTTTTTTTTATTATTATGATAGTTATTTGGAATTTATGAGATAGAATATGTCTGCCTTATGAGAGAAGCAAGATACTTCTCTTTCGAGGTTTTAAATTTCTTGTAGCTCTTTGGCATATGTCTTTAGTTATGAAAGCAACAAAAGAGTCATTTTTTTAAACAAAAAACTATCTTGTTGGAGAAGGATCTCATTATATGAAAGTTTAAAATCATTTCCAAACCATAATACTTGAGAGTAGCTAAATTGTATGTGTGTGCTCTAGTATGTTCATCCTCATATGCTCCTAAAAGAATCCATTTATTTAATAATTTGAGCATATTTCTTGCATTATGTTTTAGTCAAATACAAAAAGAGTAAGCTAACAAAACTATATAGATGGGTTGTATTGCATCATTGCACATCTAGATAAACTATGCTTGGTAATTGTTGGTAGTCAAGAGATAGAAGAGAACACAAAAAACATAATCATAATATAAGTTAACAACAAATCATTCTAGATATAACATTTTAGAGTGAAATCCACTACAAAAATTTATGGGCACAACTATATTATTGCTTTTTAAAAATAATTCATTAGAGATCTATAGAATGAAAAGGTATTGACACAACATGTAGTCTTGGTGTTTTATTGATATGCCTTTGGTAAAATCATATCAAAATGTTGAAATGTCTCAGTTACAATAAATGAGTAACTAAATAGTTTCAATTACAACAAATGAGGAAAAAATATTTCACTCTCATCAATGAATTCACATGTAATAAAAAAATACTCATATAAGATAGAATAAACTAAAAGAAGGTCGAAAATACAAGAGATGATCATCCTTCGGATGATATTTGCACTACCTGTATTACTGGTTGAGACATGGATTTATTATAAATTTTGTTGGATCTTCTTAGTGGTGCTTCAACTTTACCCTAAACCCAACAAAAAATATATCTAATAAATATGAAAGTGGAAGCTAGCAATTATAAAAATTTAGAAAGAGAAAAAAAAAACTACAACAAAAAATGGATTGAAAGTCCAAAAAAAAAAAATGAAAGAAAGAAATTATCTCTATTAAAGGAAAACTATCATAATAGGGAGAATAATCCATAGAATAATTTCGTGTACACCCACATTTTTTTTTAGACTATAGGAATCATGTAGTCCCCCTATAAACTGTAGTGAGCTTGGTAAAAAAAATTCATGTGATTAGTGATGCTAGCACAGCATGCCCTCAGATACGATGGGGAAAGAGAGGAGACTAGACCTCGTGACCTCTTGCCTGCAATAGGATGCTTTAGCCAATCGATCTAAGCCCTCCGCCCCTTCGTGTAACCACATTAAATAAGGTAAGAAATAAACATTTTTTAAAGTGTATACTCAAATCTAAATTTAGATTTCATTGCCTTTAAGACCAATCTTTCAAGTTCGAGAAGAAAAATTAAAATAGTGAAATCCCTATTTGATGTAAATAATTACACCTTTACATGTTAGCTTATTTACATACTCATCATTAACATGGAATATATTCATATAAACACATGCAATTGAGTAGATGAACAATGAAAAATACAAGATTGACATGCAAATGCAACAAGGGAAAATTCTAGAAGAAAAATTTCCATCCATAAACCATCCTCCATCAAAAGACATGTATGCTTTGGTAATAAAGATATTTAAATTAATAAGCAATTTCAAACTTCCAAAAGAATTCCATGTTCATTAGCACTATTAATTTGTAAGTAGCAAATAGAATCACTACAAAAATAAAAAATAAAAAAATAATGACATACATATAGCTCAAAAATAATTGAAATAAATTAGATCATACATATATATTTGAATATCAAAAGCTCAATACTAAAAATGACATTACCTACATAGTTGTTGAATTCTCACAAGATCTATTATCAATCACAACTTTGGTAGTAGATTTCATAGTACAAGGTTCCTTACTCTAAAGGATGAATAATTCCAATGTAACAAAAAAAATAAAAAATATGTGTTATTACAAAAGGGTTGTTTTATAGGTTGTTGACATCATATTGAATTAATAGGAGGAAAAAGAAAAGCCCAATAACACCCAAAACATGGATTTTGATTAGCAATTTAACAACTCTATAAATTCCTTCTTATACCAATTTTAGACCCAATTTCATAAAAGAATGAGAACAACTAGACTTTGAAGAGTTTCTCCTTATAATAAGTTTTATCATACGTGTCAATCATATTGTTTAGAGAAGCCATCTAATCCATTTTGTTAGCAACATATAAATCCATTAAGTCAAATTATTTCACTAAGTAACAATTGAGACACAATTTATGAAACCAAAAAACATGTGCTATGGTGAATTATTTTACTTGATAATACATATATGAAATTTAGTGAATATAAAGGTAGTTTAATTGAGTTGAGTTATTCTAGGTGTTGTTGAGTAGAATTAGATGTTGCACATTTTGTAATAAAGTTTGTAAAAACTATTGTTAATATGATAAAAAAATATTGTAAATTTAAGTGTATAATGGATTTTTTCTACCATTTGCAAGACAATGTATACATTACTTGGGATTCAAAATTGTGCCTATATGTCAATGAAGACGCTTTATAGCTTAGCTATAGAAGTGGAATGAAGGAGAGCTTCACAAGATCTAGGTGTGAGATCACAAATAATGTATAAATTATGAAAATAAGCATGAAACTCACTTTAACTAAGGCCGCTCTTAGAGATATTTTAAGTGTTTGTGTCTTGTCGTATTGAAGTACAATATAGGTCACACATAACATTTGAGGCATTGCAATTGAAGTAGTGACTGTAAAATGGTACAACTTACTTGGTAAGGATAAAAAAGAGAGCGTATGGAGCCAAAATCTTAGTGATGGAAAAAAAATAGCTCCCGACCCAATCCATAAGGATATTTGTAGCTTGACATATAATTTTTTATGCTTTCTCCTTACTTGAGCTCTTATGTGCTCACCCATATTTTTTCAACACCTAGAGAGTGAAAATTCACTATTGTAGGAAGATAACTAGACATCCAACGCACAATAAGTAAAAAATTTGTTGTTGATACATGAATGACTATTGTAGTGAATTCATTTATTATAAAAGTAATTTTCAGATTAATTTAGCCCTCCACCTCACAAGATAAAAGAACTATAAGACAACAATAATAGTTTTTAGTATCAATTCAATGTTGTAGGTGATCGAGTTGATAATTGATGAGATTTAGATGGCACTACTTGGGACGCGTCTGAGTAATGTTGTGTGGCCTGCATGAGGGGCATCCCCTCATTGCATGTTGATTCTACTTTGTTTTTTGCCTTCTTAGTTTGTGTGTTGCTGCTAGGTGGAATTTTATGGCTCTGGGGGTTGGTTTTTACTGCATGCTTCTTCTTGCTATGTGTGGGGTTGCACCGGTGGGGATGAGTTTTTTTTATAGCATTCCCTTCTCTTTGTGTTTCTGCAAGCGGTCGATGCTAGTGCTTGTTTAGGTGGGTCAAGTTTCGGCTTTCTGGGTCTGGCCTTGGCTAGCTTGTGTTGTGAGGGTGTGAGTTCTTGATTGACCTGGTAAGGTCTTTGTTTTCTCTTTTGCATGGCTCCGAGAGAGACATCGGGGGTCAAATCCCTCTGGATTTTTTAGCTACATTTGGAGCTTCTTCTCCAAATCATTCACCGAGGGTTTTTGATAATAGTTTGTTTTCAAACAATTCAAGTAATGGTGGATTTGTTTCAGTTGGTGGTTCTCATATACATAAGATAAATGGTTGCCTAGAATGTACCAAAGATAGGTTGGTGTTGGTCATTCAACCTGAATTGATTGTGGATGACATCGAGTATTTCTTGAAACATGCTTTACTCTACAAATTTTTGGGAATGAGGGTTTCGCTCCAATTTTTGGAATCGTGGGTTCATTGTACTTGGTCCCCGAAGGGGAGATGGAAATAATGTTGTTAGCAAACAACTTCTTCATGGTGACATTTAATGGCATGGCGGATTGCAATAGAGTGTTTGAAGGTGGGCCTTATTTCCACAACCAGGTTGGTCTATTCATTAAACCTTGGCATGTGGGTTTTGATCCTTTGGAGGAGCTTCCAAATCAGGTTCTGGTGTGGGTTCATCTCCCCAGATTTCAAGTGGAATATTGGCACAGTGACATATGCATCGAGTTGCTTCGTTACTAGGAAAACTGGTGGGTCCTTCTCAACAAACTCAGGATAGAAAGGTAATGAATTTTGCTTGCATTTGTGTTGAAATGGATTTAAATAACCCTCTTCTAGATTCTTTGGAAATTCGTGCGGGTTCATACTCTTGGGTGCAACAACTTGACTATGAGACATTGCCCTTTCATTGTCGTCTTTGTCATGAATATGACCATCTACAAAGGAGATGCCCAAAGTCTAAATCTTTTAGGTCTTAGATGGCTTAGCCTCCTCGTAATCCTCCTAAGGTTGAAAAGGGAAAGGACCCCATGCTTGGTGAGACTATTGGTGTGGAGGGTTTTATTCTTGCTAAGGCATGTAATAGGAACCAGGGTCAAAAGAGGACTCTTAAGGAGCGTTGGGCAGGAGATACCTTTAATAAATTTGAGGTGCTGGATGATCTTAGTCAACATGAGATGAATTCGAGAATGTTGTTTTTGGATCAGGGTGTTTTAGAAGGGGTTCATGAAGGAATTATTCCATATTACAACTAGACTTCTCAGGAGACCGGGGTTGTGCAATTGGAAACAGATCTGAGTTTGGTGGTTCATGGGAGGTCTGAGACTATTGTGGATACGAAGATGGGGGAGGGAGAGATCTGTACTCCATTGGAAAAGTGGGGTCAGACTTAGTAAAAGGCAGTAAGGCTTCTCCTTCGTTGGGAATTCTTTAGAAATACCTAAAGAAAGGGGTTACTGAGAAGTCTTCTAAAGTTGGGAGAAAGAAGGATTTGGAGAAAATAAAGTTGATGCGGGAGTCTTTGGTGGAGTTTAGGTTTGTTAAGACCATATATTTCCATTTTTCTAACCCTCCAAAATGATTGTCCTCTCCTGGAATGTAAGGGGCTTGAACAGTGGCCCTCGACAAAAAGTTGTTCATGATTTACTGAGAACTCATTCTCCTGATGTTCTTTTTTTATAGGAGACTAAGTTAACTGTTGAAGGTATGATTAGTTTGTTGCCTAAGCTGTGGGTGTGAGGTAGTTTCCAATGTATTGGGGCTCATGGTAATGCAGGGGGGTGGCTTGCCTGTGGGACCCATTGAAGATTCGTCCTCTTTGGTGGTTGTCCTCCAAGTCTTCCATTTTTGTGGTTGTTTCAAGTCTGGAGTTGGGGGAAACTATTCTTCTCTCAAACATCTATGCACCTACTAATTTTCCTGGTAAGCAGTTATTGTGGTCTCAGATTAGTTTTGTTCAGAGCCTTGCTCCTTTGTTCCCTTGGATTATTGTGGGTGATTTCAATGCCATTATTGAGTTGGATGAGAAGAAGGGTGGTATTGCGAGATTGCAACCCTCTACTTTCATTTTTCGTGATAGCATTTTTGTTTTGAATCTGGTTAACATTAAGCCTCAAAATGGTCAGTTTACTTGGAACAATAGGAGATTGGGGGAGAGCTATATTGTTGAGAGAATTGATCGTTTCTTGGTGTCCTCTTTTTGGGTTGGTGGAGGGTTGTCTACTTGTTCTGAGATTCTAGATTGGAGGGGTTCAAATCACTGGCCTATTAAGTTATTTGCTACTTTGACTTGGGTTGCTCGGTTCCCATCTTTCAAGTTCCAAATTATGTGGTTAATAGATTCTTCTTTGTAGGTGCATGTGGTTGAATGGTGGAGGAGGGGAAGACTTGTTTTTGGCACTGCTATGTATTCCTTTTCTAAACTGCTACAATATGTAAAATATCAACTTAAAAGGTGGAATAGGTAGTGCTTTGGCAATTATTTTCATGCTAAGGTTGTTGCTCAAGTTGACTTGGATGTCATCACTTGAGAGATAAGGGAGTTTGGTCTTTCTGAGGATTTACTCAGGGAGGAGACCTGGGCTCTGAAAGCTTTGGAAGAGTGTGAGTTGCATGAGGAAATTTATTGGAAATAGAAGGCTCGAGTTGAGTGGTTACATGAAGGAGACAAAAACACTGCTTTCTTCTTCAACTCAGTGAAGGCTAGGAGACATGGTAATTATATGCCTATTATTGTGAATGACAAGCGTGAGTGTTTATCTTCTTTGCGAGATATGTCTAGAGAAGCTTCACAGTTCTTTACTTCTTTATTTCGAGAGGACACTTAGGATAGTTTGGTGAAAGAAAACCAAATTCTTTCTTGTATCCCCTCTTTGCTCACTAGGGAGATGAATGAGCATCTTTTGAATAATATCTTGCTAGAGGAATTAGAGGCTATTATTTTCCAAATGAAGAAAGGGAAAGCCCCGGGCCTTGATGGTTTTCTGGTTGAATTTTATCAATAATTTTGGGATATCATTAAGTTGGACCTTTTGGAGGTGGTTCATGAGTCTCTGTGAAACAAGCAAATATTGTGGGCTTTAAACTCTACATTCCTTGCTCTCATTCCTAGATGTGAGGGGGCGGATCATCTGAGTCAATTTCAAACCATTTTCCTTTGTAATGTGATGTATAAAATCATTTCCAAGTTGATTGCTGAAAGGCTGAAATGATGGCTTATAGGGCTTATCTCTGGGGAACAAAGTGGTTTTGTGGAGGATCAAAAAATTATGGATGGGGTGTTCATTGCTACTAAGACCATTCATTCTATGGCATCCTTGAAAGAAAAGGTTATGCTCATCAAGCTAGATATGGTGAAGGCTTATGATAGAGTGAAGTGGTCCTTGCAAAAAATTCTTATTGCTTTTGGTTTTGTTGAGGAGTGGGTCCAGTGGGTTATGTGTTGTGTTACCTCCACTTCATTCTCGGTGTTGATTAATGGTGAGTTTTCCTCTCTTTTTAGTGCTTCTAGGGGTCTTCATCAAGGGGATCCTCTCTCCCCTTATTTATTTATTCTCCTTGCGGAAGGCCTTGGTAGACTGGTGAAACATAATGTGGAGTTGGGTTTTATCTAGGGATAAAGGTGGGGAAATGGTTTGCCTCCTCAATCTCACCTGCAATTTGTGGATGATACTACCTTGATGGGTTTGGCTAAGATCAAAGAAGCTACGAATTTGTGCAAGGCTTTGGATATCTACCTTGCTGCTTTTGGTCAAAGGATTAATGAAGATAAATCCTCCATTTTCTTCTTTAATACTCTGAGGCTTATTCAATAAAGGATTGCTCATATCTTGAGGTTCCAAATTGGGTCTCTCCCTTTAACTTATCTTGGTATTCCTATCTTTGTTGGTAGACTTCCCAAGGAATCGTGGAAGATTATTATGGACAAGTTTGTGCAAAGGTTAATCATTGGGCTCATTGATAGTTTTCTTTTGTTGGTCGTGTTCAACTGCTAAAGTCTGTGGTGCAAGCTCTTCCTATTTATAGGTGCATGTTATAGGTGGCTCCAGTTGGGTTTGTGAAGGATTTTGACTCTCTGGCTAGAAAATTCTTATGGGTGGGTAGCTTGTCCTCATCCAAGTGGAGCCTGGTTAAGTGGGATACTATGTGTAGCCTAAGGCAATTTGGGGGTCTTGGATTGTGGTAGACGACTTGGTCCAGGTTGGCTTTGGCTGCAAAGCTTTATTGGAGGTGGCGTGTGGAGTAGGACCATAGCTAGGCCAAGATTTTATCTCACAAGTACCTTTCGGGGGTTAGGAAGGAGGGGCTTCCCAGGTTTCCTCTGGTGGGGAAAGGTTCTGTGATTTGGGGAATGCATAAGGAAGGGGCTACACTAATCAAGGAGGGCCTGTTCTAGATATGTAATAGGGGGGCTGAGGCTCTCTTTTGGTTTGACTCTTGGGATGGTTTTACCCCCATTCTATGTCAGCACCCTAATTTGGTGACTTTGTGTCATTGCTTTTTGGAGGCTGGTCAGTCAAGCGTGAGTGATTTTAAGAGTTTTTATCCATGTGGGTAGGTGGAGGTGGCTAGGTGGAAGGATCCTTGTGATTGGCATGTTCTCAGGTTGGAGGAGGATTGTGTTGTGCTTCAAAATATTTTGGTTGGTAGACAATGTAGTTCCCTTAGGGATAAGGATATTTTGGCTTGGAGCATGAATCCTAAGGGTGCTTTCACTGTGGCTAGTGGATATTAGGAGTTGTTGTCTCGTAAGTTTGGGGGGTGGAGGTCCCTTGGTGGAAACATGTGTGGAACAAGTTTTCATGGCCAAAGTGTAATTATTTTGTGTGGACTCTGGCTTGGAATAGATGTTTGACATTGGATAATCTTCGTAAGCAAGGATTCCAGGGTCCCTCTATGTGTGTTCTGTGTGACTACAGTGAGGAGGATTCTTCCCATTTGTTTTTTTGTTGTTCTTATTCTATGTTGCTCTGGCATCGGTGGTTGGGTGTTTGGAAACATCCCTGTGTTCATGTGTTTTCCCTTGTTGAGTTTTGGAGCAGTCTAGGAAGACCCCCTTCCCAGGCCTCTTTTCTACAGATTGTATGGAGCAGCGGTCCTACGCTGATCCTTTGGAAAATTTGGTTGGAAAGGAATCATATAATTTTTCATGGGGATAGGATGATGGTTCAATAGGTTTGGCACAAAATTGTTGGTATGATCCAAGAGACTATGTAAGCCAAATGTGAAGTGGCTTTTCCATTGGAAAGAAGTGATGATGAGATTGTGAATAGATTGGGCTTATAGGGGTTGACTTCAGTCTCTGCTTGTGTTAGAAGAGGAAGGAGGGCTAAAAAGAAGTTTCAAAGGGTTGAAAGATGGTTGCCTCCTCTGACTAATTTTCTGAAGATTAATACTAACGGTTCCTTTAGGGGTAACCCTGGGCCTGCTGGGATTGGTAGAGTTGGCAGAGACTGTTCTAGTTCGGTCATTTTCCTTTTCTCCATCCATAAAGGGCGGCATTTTAACAACTTTATGAAAGGGTTGGCGATTCTTTGGGCTATTGAGCGTCCTTGTGCCTTGGGTTGGTGAAAAATTATCTATGAATTTGATTCACAAATTATTGTTAGTATGTTGATCGAGCAAAAGGTGGCTGAAGTTAATTGGAAGATTGCGTTGGTGATTTGACAAATTTTGTAGAGATGCTCTACATTGGAAGTGGTGCCTTTTGTCCACATTATACGAGAATGGAATAGGGTGGTTGACTGTTTGGCTAAGTGGGCTTCAGAGCATGAGGATGATTGGAGGATTGAGGGGTGGAGACAGTTATCCCTTAAGTATTTCCATGATTTAAAGAGGGTTATTGCTGATGATATGGAGGGATAAGATGGTGGTTTTTGTTTTAGATGGATGTTTTGGTGTTTTCCTTTGTGGGAGCTTACGGGTTCCCTAATCCTTATGTACTATTAATTTCTTGATTTCAATAAAGTTTTTACCCCTTTAATATACAAATGTTGTAGGCGATATATATATATATATAGTGGAGTATATAATTGTTACTTTATGATAGCAAAACAAAAAACATGGAATAAAAAGTTAATGTAAAATTCTTCTATAATGAGATAATAAAATACCTTTTCATTGCATATAAGCTAATAGTATGTCAATAAAATTATTATTATTACAATTTTGATAATAAAATATTAGCATATATTTATGGAACTTTAGAAAAATAAAAATAAAAATATTTGATTTGCTTGTTGACTTTCATTCTTGTTTGTATCGATTGCTATACACTCTCTATCATGATAGGGTCAAATTGTAGAACTTACTTTGTTGAACATAAGAAAACTTGATGTTTTGATTGTGTGTCTTACATTTATACACCGACCTCCCAATCAATTTATGCCTTACAAGTTTGTTCAATACCCCAACTCACCACACAAGTGCCATTTTAATAAGGTAAGACTATCGATAAAGTTGAAATTTTCCCACATGAAATTTGTTGTGAAGATAACAATTCCACTAAAACAAAAGCAATAGAAAAAGACTTTCATTTCATTAGTCTTTGGATTAAAACTCAAGATCATTCAACATAAACATTACTATTTATAAAAAAATAATAAAATACTTTCATTTCATTAATCTTTGTATTAAAAAATGTTATCAAAACTAAAAAAGAAAATACTTTTGTTGTTAACATTATTTTAAAATTATATTAAATACATTATAATTGTAAAAAAGAACTTATAAATAATCACAAAGTATAAATAAAATTAAACATATTTTTATAATAATATCAATGACAGCTACAATATATACATCAAATTATTCACAATAATAATACCAACCTTATAACATAAATAACTAATTTATTTACAAAGTGCTGATTAACTTAGAATTGATTTATTATAATTTAATATGCAGTTGGTATCGCCTAGAAGAAATGCATGGATGAAAGAGAAGAAAAACGGGCAGGACGACGAAGACTTAGTCACCTTTGGATATGCATTTTATTTTCTTCTCGGATGCGTAGAGTATCGCGCATCCATGGTTAATAGGCCGAAACACCGTACAAGATACGTACAAAAAGTTAATGATGGCAGGAGCAAGCTTTGTCTTAGATTCACATGAAATCTGTTCTTTTTTTGAAGTCCTTTATGAAACTTAATGAGTTGAGATTTGGAGTTTTGAAGTGGTTGTCAGGGGCAGGCCTGTCACTGTAGTACTAAGTAATCGACAGTGGACGGGATTATTTGATGGTGGCCTATTGCTCGCCAGCTGCCGTAGACAGCATTATCATTATTTTTGTTTTCTTTTCAAATTTCACTGAGTTCTATGGTATATAATCAAATTCCATGTCTGGTGTTTGAAAGTGTGTGGGGAAGGCGGGGATTTAGATTGATTTCCCCTTGGTAGTAAACAAGAAATGATAAAACAGTAGCTGGAAGTGTATGTAGAGGGGATTTAGATTGATTTTTTCATGGTGGTAAAACATGAAATGGAGTGAAAACCAGAGACGTTAAGCCAATTCAGCTTTTCATGGTTTAGACTTTGTGAATAGTGGGTGCAGATTTTTTTTATATTGGATTGTTTGCAGAGGTTTGTAAGCAAATTTACCAAGCCTTTTGGTGTTTTAATATGTCTGTGATTTTATCAGTATGTTGAGGAAGACCCTCTATGGAAATATTGATGTGTAGGTGTGTATCCTTAGAAGGACACAACGGTTGGTGTTTGGGTATGTTCTCAAAGCACATGGAGTTCAGTTCATCTCGTACTGTGTGAGGGGCAGTAGAAGGAGGGATTTTCCGTTCTGGGTGTTGGGTATGATTTTTGGGGTCTAAATCCAATTTAAATTTGTTGTTAAGTTCATCTATTTCTTTGATTTTGAGTTGGTAAGTCTCAGGCCCCAAGGCCTATTTGCTGGGTCTCTCTGTACTTCTCAATTTGTTGTAGTCTGGTACGTGGAAGATTTCAAAGATTTTTAGCCCAGGAAACAGAGGGCGCAAATAGTAACCCATGTTTATTAGGATGCCCAAAATTTCATAATTAGCAATTCGAGTTTAAGCAAAATAGTCTATTCACTAGAAGGGGGGAAGGGTGTGCAGAGACTATAGTTTTTCTGGTCAGTGATCAATAACTGGTTAATGCTCATACGGGGTTCTTTTGACAAGGAAAAAACTTATGCATAATCTCTTCTTTGTAAGATGGAGTTCTGTAACAAGCTGGCAGCTTTTGAGCATTGGAATCTGCTGTTTATCTGGTTGATTGTTGCAATCAAGTCTATCTTTCTTGCAACTGCAGCAAGTGGGATTGCAGATCGAGAAGGTATGAATCTTAAACACTGCAAGGTTGGATGCACTCTATATTTCTAATAATAAATGTCCGTAATAGCGGACTTCAGGTTTGATTTCATATGACGCCATATTAGCAATGAAAATCCTACCTCAGTACTCTTTAATCTGTGCCTCGAGAGTACCTGGATTAAGTTTAACAGCCACAGCTGGTATACGTGTGTGTGTGTGAGAGAGAGAGAGAGAGAGAGAGAGAGAGAGAGAGAGAGAGCGATTGATTCTAGTCCTGTAAGGCCATTTCATCTCTAATTAGACCCCACGTTAGACTCTTTGAAAAAGAGCTGCTGAAAGAACCCTAGCCCCTAGAACACTAACAGAATGATTGAAGTTTTAAGTCAGCATATCGGAATATCCTACAGCCTAAGATCCATGATTGCAAATGCTTCCTCATTTACTTTCCATAGTTTGATCGAGTTCCTGAAATTGCAGTTTTTTGAGAAGGTGTGGGCTCCCAGCAGGCATTCTTGGATCTTTTCATTTGTCACTGAAAGTGAAATTTCATGGTGCAAACAGAATGAATACAGTACCCAATATTGAGAAATTGCAAAGAAGACTAATTTCAGATTTCTTTTTCTAGGGTGCAGCCAAGAGAATTTCAATAAATCATTCGTCTAGAAATACAACAGTTGAGACTGCTCGCATCTAATGCAACAAGCTGCTTGCCCTATTCCCAAGCAAACAAAGATAGTGTTGTCCTTTGTGGCAAATTGGCAACTGCTGTATTCCATGCATGGTTTTGTTTGGGGTCTGTACATTGGAATTTGACAATTGGCAAATACACACTAAAAAAACCATCTTTTTTAAACTCCCACCTACTTACTTAGTGTGTAAAATATCCTAGAGTTGGGTGTGCTTTTATTCTATGATTACAATTCTAGCGACTATCCATGCTGCAAAGACAAAACAATGGAGTTATTTTATTTTAGAAGTATATAAGTGGTCTTTAAAAACTATGACTATTGGTTTATAAGTTAGCTCTGCCTATTTACGTCAACAGATAAATATTGATTCACAGTAATGAACAATCCCTTTTTAGTATGTCCGGAAATAATATGCTTCTTGTAATTGTTGCACTTTAATGAGAGAATCTTAAGAGTTTTGATCTAATCTATGGAATTTAACGACTGATGTGTATGTTCCTCTGTGGCACACCAAACCTGATTAAACTGTTTATGCAAAAGGGGCACAGGCCTAGTTAGGATGCTTTTGGAGAAAAACCAATAGGGTTAACAGACCGACCATAATCATTCTCCGGGTTGGGTTTTGCAGGTTTTCTAAGCTTACAGTGTGGAGCAAATGAAAATTACACAGATGCTTATAACATTTCATGGATTCCAGATGATCCATATATAACTACTGGTAACAAATCAACTGTAACCTTCCCCAGTGGGAACTCTACAGTTAAAACTACTTTGCGCTTTTTCCCCAATTCAGCGGATCGGATTTGTTACAACATGACAGCCCAGAATAGCAGACCTATTCTTGTTCGAAGCAAATTTATTTACAAGAACTATGATGGTTTTAAAAATCCTCCTTCATTCAAGGTGTTTTTAGGGAGAATGAAGCCAGTCCATGTGAACCTCTCAGTGTCTGATCCCTGGGAGGAAGAGTTCATAACTGCAGAAAATGGGGACAAATTATCACTTTGCTTAATTGCTACTCAAGGAGGTGGAGAACCCTTAATATCTTCCTTGGAAATTCGTCCACTTCCCGCAAATGCTTATAGTGGTGGAACAGGACCATATTCCAACAAAATGCTCCGAAAGATTTTCAGAATCAACTGTGGCTACACTGCCAAAATACTACGGTAAGCAAGTTTAAATATTCTTGGTAGGACTAGCCTATTGTTTTCATATAGCCTTCTTTATCCAAGATTTGAGTGAGGTCTGGAAAGGACTTTTGTTGTCAGTTCAATTCATAATTAATCCGTTAAGTAGGGGAAACATAATGAATTAGAAGCAATGCTGCTCTGCTAGTTGCCTATACAAGTCAAGTAAAGAACATGAGCACTGTCACTTATAGAGCCATGTTCATCTAATTTGAATTTTTAGCAACCTACTTTTGTTTTTGGTAGATATTTGTGCTCTTCTAGCACAAGAAGCTAAGAACCATGAAGAACTCTAAACAATTCTTTTGCCCCTTCCATTATCAAGGGAATAGAATTGTGTTATGAAGTCATTTGAGCAGGTTATTATCCCCCCCTTCAAAGCAAAAGACTAAATGACAGATTTTAAATAGTTGCTTGTATGTGCTGCAGAGGGATTTTTTGACTATCAATGGAGTAAAAAATTTCTAAGTTTGGTCTTGAATCAGGTACCCTGCTGATTCTTATGACCGCATCTGGGATGTTGATCAAAACTTTGCACCACGTCACCTCTCCAAGGGGTTTGATATACCAGTAAATATAAATAGTTCTGGAATTTCAGAGAGCCCTCCAGATGCTGTGCTTCAATCAGCAAGAATATTGGTCCGATCACAAAATTTATTCTACAATTTCCATCTCAGTGAGGAAGCAAATTACTTTGTAATTGCCTATTTTACCAAGATTATAGCTGTGTACTCTACATTTGATGTACTGCTAAATGGAGATGTCATAAAATCTAATTTCACTCTTCAAAAAGGGGAGGCGGGCAGAGTTTTAAGTTCTACTCATGATAGCACCACGGAGATAAATATCACAATCCACAATGTCAGCTTCCATCCACAAATCAATGCTCTAGAAGTATACCAGATAGCTGACATCCCCGTAGGAACTTCACAGAGTCAAGGTTAGCTATTTTTAACCTTAACATGTGACTGAATTATGTTTGAGGCATGCTAGCAGGTTTTGCATTGTAATGTGATCAAATACTGTTGTGTACTCAAGATTTTAACTTGCTTTGCTCTGATTTAATTGCAGTGTCCGCTCTTAAGGCTATTCAACAAGTTTATCATTTCAACTTAGGGTGGGAAGACGATCCATGTTCTCCATTTCCATGGAGAGGTGTTGAATGTGGTGAAGATAATGAGGTCATCTCTGTGTAAGCAATCAAATAGTGACTGGAAATGATTTAAGAAATTTGAGGCTCTGTTGTGCGATGAATAAAATAGTAATTCAGTCATTGGGAATTAGAAACCTGGATTTATTCATGACTTAGCACTAATGAGAACAATAATTCATGTTATAGGGACCTTTCAAACATGAATCTGGAGGGACCAATTTCTGTTGCATTTGGAGACCTTCTAGACCTTCAAAAATTGTATATCAATTTCATCCTTGGTCAATTTTCTTAGTGCTATATAGTATCAGTCTAAATTACTTTTGTTTTTCAAATTGACAGCTTCAGACTTTCTTAAGCCAAGCAATCAATTACTCTTAACTGCTGCAGGGACTTGCATAACAACTCACTCACTGGACAGATTGAAAACTTTGGTGGTTTATCCAATCTTCAAACATTGTAAGAGATCCCTTCCTAATGTTATTTAGATGGAACACAGATTTTATGGTCTAACTTCCATACGAAAAGATGCTGAAACTAAATATATTATTCTATACAGGAATCTCAGCTTCAACAGACTAAATGCAGAGATACCAGACCTGAGTACATTAACAAGCCTGCAAGATTTGTAAGTCTTCTTTATCATTTTAAAATTTAACCCTTTTATACATTGGTCATATTACATATACTATTATGTGGCTTGAGTTTCAGGCATATGTCTCTATACAATATGTAAGACCTGAGAAGAACTAAATAGATCTTCTGGGAATCTGATCTGATGGTTGGAATGATATGATCGAATTTTGCATATTATTGTCTGTTGGTTGTGGGTCTCGGTTCCTACTATGCCATACAAGTTGACTGGTTTCAAAAAGAAAATTTGTTTACAAATTGCTGCTTTTAGCAACAATGCTTTTCATAAATCTTTTCTGAAATTTGGTCCAACCAGAAATTAAAGTAATTACTTTCTAGTTATGAATCAAATTCAGATACAATTTCTTGGTTCCAGCTTATTCAAACTATTTATCTAATTGCCTACCCCCTAAGTTACCAAAAATGGGAAATGGAAAAATTAGATGGGAAACGACAACCATACAGGAATTTCTGTTAGGGTTATGCACATAATTGAACAAAGAAATGAAAGTTCACAAAACGTCTGCAATGAAATCATCATTTGTGTTACATGATCAATTCAAAAGTAAAATGAAGCAGTCCTAAATAAATTTCACTTAAAAGAACCCCAAATAAATCTCTTCAGTTAATACATAGTTTGATAGTTACTTCCACCTATTCTGATTTTTATTTTTTAAATTAATGGTTGATTTTCTTCCAAAAATATCATTTATATTTTCTATCTAGATAATTAATTATAGTGTAAATGTACTGGATTATATATCCTTAAGAGATTATATTTGTATGGAATTTTTTCAACTTCAAGTTATATTTTGATGTTTACTTGGATAATTTGACTATAAATTATAAATTCAAAGCATTTACATAATCTTTAACTGGAAAACTCAGTCTATGTTTTTCTTATTGAATTCTTATAGTAATTTTCAATGTCACACCATGATTGAAACAGATTGATAGAGCCCAAGAAACAAAACATTTCTTGAAAGGACCCACATCATTGTTATTTGTTGTCTTTTTACTTTAGCTGGTGAAAATGCTTAAGATTATCTGTTGTCTTTTGCTCTGTGACCAAATAAACAGCAAATTGACTCCTATATCTGCTATACCTTATGCAGGGACATACAGAATAACAGTTTTCATGGGACAGTCCCAGAGAGCCTAGGAAGTCTGACAAATCTCCGCTTATTGTAAGTTAACCTGCTTTGAAACTCACACTGATATGCCTTTTCAGCATGCATTTTAAAATATTCATACAGCAACAATGACTGACTTTCATGGATTACTACAACTGTCAACAGAAACCTGGAAAACAATAAACTTTCTGGAATCTTGCCAAGCTCTTTGAATAAGTCCACATTAAGCTTGAGGTGCTTCATAATTTTTCAGTTTGGTGGTTTATTTGAATCCAAAATGAAGCATTTTTATTTTTGGGTGTCTATTTATACATGAGTTCTGCTTCCTTTGTCTTGTGGACAGAACATCGGGGAATCTATGCCTTAAATTCCTTGGTGCAGCATGCTCTCCTGGACCACCTCCAATTCAGACTCCAGAAGTTACAGAACCCCAGATTCCTAAGAACAAAAACCACATCAAGGCTATAATTGCAGGTGTTGTTGGAGGAGTAGCATGCCTGCTCATAGTTGGTGTAGCTCTACTGGTTCTTTACATTAGAAGACAAAAATCAGATGATGGCAGCTCCATATCAAGTATTATTATTTAATCGATCATGGCCTCTCTGCTTACACTCACTTGGCAATTACTGCTATGTTCTAGATGTTTACTGTGTTTAAACATGTGACTTGATTGACAGGAGCTGATATGAGAAATTGGAATACAGCAAAAAGATTTTCCTTCAAGGAAATAAAAGTAGCAACAAATAGTTTTAAGGATACAATAGGCCGAGGAAGCTTTGGGTCTGTTTATCTTGGGAAACTCTCCGATGGGAAACGTGTAGCTGTCAAAGTCCGCTTTGATCCATCCCAATTAGCTGCTGATTCTTTCATTAATGAGGTATGTAAACAATGCTATTGGATTTTAAGGTGATTGAGTTAATTAATAATTTAAGGGACCAACATGAAAATATAAGGGAAACTTCTAAATTTTTGTTACTCATCTTTTTATGCCTGGTAGATATTTTGAATGTAAATTTTGAATTTTAGCAAGAAAATTTAAATATAACTTATAAAATTAAAAAAATTCCAACATTTTTAAATTTCAACTTTTAAAGTTTTCCTTGGGAAATGTTAACCAACAGTACACGGAAGCAGAAGCTAATTTACAAGCCAAAATGAAGCTTTTGATATCAGTATATAAACTACTGTATCAATGCACAGTTCATCAGTTGCCAGAAATGAGCTTTATGCTGGAGCATCAGCAATAAAAATGGAGATTGGCCGAGAATAATGTAGGGACATTAAGACGAGAGGCAATCATCACCCAATTACTTTCCATTCAATAGTAAAACCACGTGAAGGAGAATAACTGTGTAGCACTGAAAATGTAATCTTGCATTAGAGGAGCTGTATTCAATATTTATATTTAGAGGTAATTCTATATCACATAATCTTTGAGTATGGATAAAATAAAAAAATTAATAGGAAAGGCAGTAAAGACGGAAAGAGGATAAAAATGGGTAGTTTTATGATAACAGGGTTGCATTAGAAATAAAGATGTAATTCATGTGAAATGTGAAATGTGTGAAAACTACTTGAATGCTACACTATTAATGCAACAATATACAAATTAAAGGAACACTTCATACTACAATTGATCATATGAGAATCTCACAATTGATGCTTTATTAAAGGTATCGTTTATTTACAAAGAATGCAGTTCATGGAGGACTATACATAAAATCAGTATCCCTCCTTGACCATGGCAATTCTTCTTAAAGGGCCAACAATTGTTAATTCCACCATGATCCTTGGCTAACTGTTTATAACCATTTACTAGCATACAACCTTTAGCCCACAATTAGATAACAAAACAAATTGGTCATACGATTATTAAAAAATATATCAAAATATAAGATTACGCTGACTGCATCATCCCCTCACTCCTCCCTGCCACCAAAAAGAAGAAAAGAAAACTTGGAGTCCCATCCGAAAGAGGCTGCTCCAGCAGGTTGTGCTTTCTTAATTGCAGCTCAGAGTTAATAAACTTTTTCTGTCCTTTGCTTTAGGTGACTCACAATGACTTCACCTTTGCTTGAGCCCTTGACCATATGGACAACCTCCTAAAGCTTCCTCTGAGCTTGCTGCTGTTATTTCAGCCACCTTTGCTTTTAACTGAGCCACACTCAATAGGGGAGAGATGGATGCATTCGATTGGATGGGAGAATGGCTAGATGGGAGAAGTTATTTGTGCCGATGGGTCATCAACCACTGATAGTAGTGTTGATGTGATTTTTATGACCACACCAATCAGCAGAACAAAGTTGTCCGAAGGCTACTCCATTCTCTCTTGATCAAAGTATTCCGTGCGCTAAGATTGCAAGAAAATTCACACGTTCAACTCCAAGGTTCCGAAATACTTGGAATACCCTCAGTTGGTTTGATGTGAATTGCTGTTTTCACGAGGGGACTTACACAATTGTTCAAAAGGTCTTGCAGTTGACAACAGATTGATGATTTGAAGGGGATTTTGCACGTATGATTTGGCATTGAGGTATGAATTTTCCTAAAACTAACCGGGAATGTGCAGAATGTAAATAAGTGTAGGGCCTAAGAAGTTTATGTTCTATTCTAAAGGCGGGACGTGGGGTCAATCTCAACCATAGCAGCATAAATCGTTTGGGGAAAAAATCGGCAAACCAAAAAATCAGGATTTTTTGAAAAAATCGGGAAAAAATCGGGAAAAAATCGGATTTGAAAAAAAATGTAAAGGAATGTAGAAAAATAGACAAAACCTATGTTTTCTAAAAACTCAAGGTCATTTCCATAGCATAGAGATATAGAGAGCAAATAAAACAGAGATTTTAAATAGAAAATAGATATTTTTTGTATATATTCATATCGCTGATTACATTGCATTGCACAAAATATACTCCTCAGTTCTCATAAATAAAAGTAGATGTTGACATATGACAAAATGTCAATTACAATAGTGTGTAACTTTGTACAAAATCAACCTCTAATCTAAGTACAAAGTGACCAAAAAAAAAATGTAGCCAATGACAACAACGCTAGAGGGTAGCAGGCCTTGATGATGAAGCTCCTACTGCGTTGACTCAATTGACTGCCAAAAAAATCATACCAAAACATCTATAACTAGAGTAATGCTAGCTCACCTTCTAAATATTCTTAAAATTATCTATAACTAAATTTTTGACAGCGTTGACTCAATTGACTGCCAAAAAAATCATGTCAAAATATTCTTAAAATTATCTATAAACAAAGCATACCAATACACAGGTTGATTCAATATGATAAATATTACAATTTCTTTAAGTTTGTTTTATTCTCAAAATAATAGTAAAATACATACCTGAACATTTTGATGTCATTGACAATTAAGCCAATATATACAATATAAACAAGGAAAATAAGTTGATTCCATGTGATTTTATTTGATATTATAAATATACATACAGAACGAATATCGGTAAACATCAAATGCTTACAAGTTTCTCTCCATCTTGTTTTCAAAAAAAGAGAAAGAATAAGTCATTTTGTAAGCTCACTGTCTCTTTGCAATACAACATAACTCTTGGCATTTCTGTAGTAGCCAGAGAGAGTGTTGTGTAATACCCCTCAAAAACTGACACTTCTCTTGTAAAAACTAATTACAGCTAAATAACTGTGCTACTACTCCTCTTTGTGCAAATGTAAATACATTTACAAAGCAAGCCCAAAGAGTTTTACCGACCTAAAATGTTTTGTGGCAGGGATTATACTTTATAGTAAAATGCAGTAAGAAAAAAATGCATTATAGTGGCAATGGCGACCTACCTGAGAGTCTGAGACGACTTTATGTTAAGAAAGAACCAAAACGCGCCCAAAAAAACGCGAATAGAAGAAGACTGCTCCAGAAATTCGCGTCAGTAAAAAATGCCCTCTTTTGAGTAGATTCAAACTCGAAAAACCTTCAGCCGCCTTCAGGTGTTTTCGCGCACATCAGAAACCCTCGACTCACACTTTAAAAAGGCGAAAACGCGATAAATAAAAGCAAAAACGCGTCTTTTTTAGGGTTTTTTTTAAAACGCGATTTTTTCACGTTTTTTTGCCGATTTTTGGTCGAAAAAAACCCGATTTTTAGCCGATTTTCAACGATTTTTGGCGTTGGCCCGTCGGGTTTTTCGGGGAAAAAATCGGCAACCCAAGATTTTTTCATCGCGATTTTTTCGATTTTTATTTATGCTTCTATGATCTCAACAGCTTCAACCAAACTCTGCTCCGCCTCACGCTGGACAGCTTACACAAAGTTGGTGCAATCTTCAAGGGGATAGCAAGAAATTTTCAAGTTACAACCTAGCATCAAGATATCGTCAAAACGACGCATACCAAGGCATGAGCTACAACTGAAGTTAAGTTTATGAAATGCTCCAATAGACCACGCAAGGCAAACTTGCCGTCAGCAAGCCGCTAGTGGTATGGAATAAAATGAAGTTGCCTTGATCAATGCCACAAATCCACAGCTACCATCTACTTGCATGAAATGAAAATGCTAATCTTAAACTACTTTACGCTACTTGGAGTCGAAGGGATGAAGAAACCTTGCTAGCTATCCATAACAAAGACAAATTTCACCATCAATGAAAAGATCTTCTATTATGAAAGTTTTACACAACAATCTCTTACAAAAGTTTTCAAAGGAAAACTTTCCTCCTCCTCCACACTATGCTAAGCTATCAAACTATCTCTCTAACAAAATGTCTACTCTCTAATGTCTCCTCTAATTTGATCTCTATTCTAATGAATTACAAATGAGGGGACTCCCCCTTTTATAGATGGCCCAGTCTAATGGACGGCTCAGATTACAATCAAATCAAAGGCTCAGATTGAGCCACCTTAGCCCTAACCCTAAAAACTACCAGAATAGGGAGTGGTACATTAAATGAATCAAAGATACCCACTCACTCCCAAAATAGTAAAGGCAATTAATGCCCACAATCAATCTTCTAGAAGATCATCATCCAGAAGTGCATTCCCATTCTCCTTTTCTTTGGCTGCAAACTCAACGAATCTGGTAAGTACGGCCTGGATCTCCTGAACTGAAATAGGTGGAATGCAATCAAGCTAGAACTCTAGCACCGTGACTGACTGCTCGTGTCGCGTGCAGGATTTTCTCCAAGCAACTAAGGAATACTGCGTACTCTGAATCAAGCTAGAGAAAGTAGAAGTGTTTTCAAAGTCATCTTGTACAAAGGTCTTCACCTTTGAGAAGAAAGGCACCAGCCTACCCCTCAAATTATCAGTAGTCACCTCATTGGGATTCAACCGTCTAGCAAAGATTGCCTCCAAAGTATTCAGGACTCCGTCAACAATATTCATCATAGCCTTCTTGACTCTGGCTGAATCCGCCTGTGCTGCATCAAAGAAACCACTCCCTATGATTACTGAAGAGTACCATCTAGAAAAGTTGTATCTATCATTCTCCTGAATGACTCCTCCATCAATCAACATCCGCAAAGGAACATGCCTCAATGCCTCTAGACGCTGAATGACCTTGCTCTGATAAATGGAAGCATTGCCCCAGGCCTGATCAACCGCCTCCATTCGTGCCAAAATGCTAGAAGCTTGCTGGAAAGCATAAGCAAGGTCTTCCATGAACTTTTCTGTCTCGGCACGAACTCCTGTAACCCACTTATCTACCTCCTGTGCCAGTTTCCTCAATTCCAACAAGCCGCTAACTGACTCTCTAGATAACTTGGCTGGAAACTCTATTGCTGGAATCTCCTGCCCACAAGGACGAGACAACTGCTGTACATATCCTATCAAAGCCTTATGCTCCTTCAATTTGTTATACTTTCCTTCCTTCCTAAATAATCTGTCCTTGAGCGCGTGATAGGAGTTATCACACTCCTCTACAATCTGTGCACCTGTGGGACGTCCTAACTCCATAGTTGTGACCACATAGTTTTCTGGCACTGCTTCGTCCCGATCACAATCAACTCGTGGCATTGCTACATGAAGGGTGCGAGAGCCATCCTCATCAGTTGATATCTTTGAAAATTTTCGTGCTCTCTTCTTTTGTGGAGGCACGTTGATCCTGTTCAACAACTCTTCCATCTCTACTGTTGGATCAATCTCTTCACTGGGGCTCCTTCTCATCCTATCTCTGAGCCAATCAGGTACTACATATTGTATATCAAATGGCTGTTCCTCTCGTGCCTCTACTTCACGAACTTGTTCAACTTCAACCTCATTCTGGCGAGGCTCATCGACCTCTAGTGGCTGAGTGTCTCCTGAAACTGCATCATCTTCCAGTGCCGTCTCTAACTCATGCTGAAGATGTGTATCGGTAGCAGTCTCCTCATCCTCCTGCTGATCATCTCTAGTAGGTGCATTAACACTCTGACCAACTGATTCTCTCTATGGTGGGTGATTTTCTTCTTGTACCACCTGCACCTGATTCAATGCATTTCTTTGATCAGCAAATAGAGAAACTTCTTGTATACTTGGAGAATGTGTCTCCAATGGCATGGGTGATTCAACTACAACTCTCGAAGGCTCTGGTTGAACAGGCTCTTGCCGAACTTGCTCCTTCCTTCGAGATTCTGGACCTTGAGTAATTTGTTTCTTTCTGCTGGTAGTGGGTGTCCTGTGATCTCCCATCAAGTTGTAGGTGCAAGAAATTGACCTACTCTTCAATTGGCTCACATGTCCGTCAACCCATGCTCTAGTAAATGTCAAGACCTGCTGATGGAAAGTGTGTCCAAATCTGCAATCTCTGGTTTTGACCAATCTGGAAGTGGAAGTGGAAGTGGGGTATCTCTCACTGCCTCATAATCTGGATGGAGAACATTCATGTCCTCGCTCACCTGGTCTGGTATTGGAATGACTTCGCACTCCCTGATCATACTCAATGGCAACCTAGAGAACATTCTTTCCCTGACTTCAGCTTCGTCTGATGCGCCAGCCCAATAATCCTCGATATTTGCCTTATGTTTGAATTCTTCTGACAGTATCCACCTGATGTTGCTATGTGGATCATAATGCTGTCTGCTAATGTGATAGGAAAAGTGAAAGAACTGAAGCTCACTCTCAGCTTCTCTAGCTGCCTGAAGTGAAGGACACACTTCGTCTAAATTACCCATGACAATTGGGAACTCAACTCCTCCCTTCTTCTTTCTCTTCTGAATCTTATCATAGGCAACCAGTTGCCTCAATATCTCTAACATTAAAATCCTATTGGTTGGGTACTTAGGCAGCCTATATGGATATGAAAAAAAACCCTGCAGCCTGATGTAAGAAAACTTCGGAAATTGTATAAACTAGCACCCATACCTTTCTATTAACTCCTGAAGCGATCCCGTGATATGCATGGTAAAGGCATCATTGACGCGCTTGTAATGGGCAATGCTTGTCAGGTGCAACTGCGGACAAGCCTCGTGGATTTTGAATTGATGAGAACCACAACCCACTGGTTCCTTGTATGAAATTCCTCTATACCTCGTCATACGAGCCAACATGTAAATAAGGTAGGAGCCCATATAGAATGTCTTTGTTCTTCTCAAACTCAGGAGCTACTCGTGTAAATTGTCACTAATCATCGCAGCCCAGTCGACGTACTCTTTTCCTTCCAGCACGAGGTTGATGTAGTAGAACATCCACGGTTCAAAAATAAAAGCTTGCGGGCAACCTCCAACTCTACTCAGCATCATGATAAGATCACAGTACTCCTGCTTCAAGTCATCTGATATAATTTGCCTTGGCAGCTTCGTACGAGAGGGCTTGGGGTTGCTCATCCAACGAGTATTGATAGTCTCTTTACATCTCTCGAATGCAGAAGCATACATTCGTTCAGCTCGTTCTCTCGATTTGTAAATCATCTTCTTGTGTGCTAGAATCCCAAAAGCTTCGCCAATAGCTACAGGAGTGAGGTTGGCTAACACTTGGCCATCTGGTGACATAATTGATCTGTGGTCAATTTCATAACAGTTGGCGCATTCCATCATCAACTCCGAGCACTGAATAGCTGGTGCAAAACCAACAGCTGCATATAGTCCACTTTGAATGATGTTGTGCGAAGTGATTGAAGGTTGGTGACTGCCAATACCCAGCATCTGATTCTTGAAAGTCTCCAAGTTGAAAGAGCCCAAATTCGTGTCAGCAAGCTTGGCCAACTTCGAGGTAAACTTTGACTCTGGCATAAAAGGCTTGCTCAACTTCTTGATCACAGCTTGCCTGGATGCACCATTGTTGTCCTTGCCAGTGGTTCTTACTTCAACCATCCTACAAAACAATAAACAACCATCAGCAAATAACTTAGAAAATAAATAAAATATCATGCAGGGGCTAGCCCAGTTGATTTTTAAAACTTTGAGAAGTTGCAACATTATATCTCATTTGCAAACCTCACTTCTCCTTCAACAAATTTCGAATTGTCAACACTTAGAAAATTTCTAAGTAAGCTTCAGCAAGTTCAACACTTCAAATCGTACTCTTCGCTTCAGCAATTAAACTCTTTTAAATTCGCACTTCAGCAACTCCAAGTAACTTAGCAAGTTCGCACTTTACACTCTCAACAACTTCACTCACTTCAAGTCGTGCCTTTTTTTAGTTTTAGCAATATTTTCTTTCAAAACAACTTTCAGTAATGTTCTCTGCAACTCCAAGTGACTTAGAGCAAAAATCGAACTTCTTCAGCAACTCCAGACTTAGACTTTAAAACTTCAGCTTCAACCACCTTACTTCAAGTCGTCCCTCTTCAACAACCTTTGGCTTCAGCAATCCTCTTCAGCATTCAGCTTAGTCATTCACTGCAACTTCAAGCTCCAAGAAAATTCGAACTTCTTCAACTGTGAAAATGATGAATGAACTTTCAGCTCTTATAGCAAAATCGATTTCTAGAAGGAGGATAAGTTTAGCCAGTACATTAAATCTCCACTACTTCTCTTCAAGAATTTGAATTTCCCTCTCTTGGTATCTGTAACACTTGTCACCCGACGCCTGGAATCTTGGCCTTCTAGAAGTTCAACTTTGACTGGCGCATTTTAATTCACTTTTGAAAAATATTTACTTTAAATTCACCTTTTAACAAATTTTACTCACCAGCCAAGGCTCTGTCACTCAACTTTGAATTTCATTTACCTCCGACTTTGAAAAATTCATCCTGTGAAGAATTCAATCAAAATTGTCTAGGCAACTCACTTCAAATTCATCGTCTGGAAAAAATTATTTTGAAAACGCCTCTTATTCAATTTGCCTTAGAAAATTTTAAATTTTCCCCTTAGGAAAATTCATAATTCGAGCACCGATTAAATTCTTCATCTTGAAGGCCTTGGCGAAGTATAGAAGACATGGAAATCAACTTCTCATTGAAGATCTTCGATACCTAGAAGAAAATTTTCTTCATAATTTGTCGTACTCATGGGTATACAACGAACGGGTTCATTTAATTTTCTTGAAGTTTGAACCTTAGAAAAAATAATTTTCGATAATTTTAATCTCGTTCTTCAACTCAATGAGGGCTTCGTTGCTCTAACTTGAAAACTTTTAATCCATCCTGCAATGCCAGCATTCTCTGACTTCACCTCAGGCAATTCATTCACGCTTCAGGAAAATTTTATCACTTCACCAGACTTAGGCGTGATTTTCCTAAGGAAGAAAATATTTCGTGCCTTAGATAAATTTTTAAATCACTTAGCGCTTTTGGATTTTGCCTTAGAAATTTTATTCAACTTCATTCATCTTGCCTGTGTGAAATTTTTGTTTCAACTCACTTAGAAAAAAATTATTTAAAATGCCTCGAGTGTATCTTGTATGTCATGAAGAAAATATTTTCCTTTCTCAACGCCCAGCATATTCATCTTCATCACCTTATAGGCTTAGCATTTCCAACGCCTATCAACACTTACACCACCTTAGGCGCATTTTATATATCATGGAGAACACCTTAAATTTCAATGCCTAGTACTTATCTCCCTTACCACCTTAGGCGCATTTCACACTTGAAGGGGAATATTCAACGCCATCTTTGACCTTTTCTTCTTCTTGGCGCATTTGAGAGGCTGAGAGGGATGTTAACTTTCAACGCCCAACATGTGACCCTTGAGCTTCCTTGATTTTGTCCTTACATGCCCTCATTTGGGCGCATTTTAGCATGTATGGAGGATGAAACTCCCAACGCCTTTGCTTTGACTTTTCCTCTTTGCTAATCTTGGGCACATATCTTATGATGTGAAGGATGGGCGCATATTTGGTGTCATGAAGCATGAAACACCTTCAACGCCACCTTGTGACCTTTGGGCTTCCCTCTTTTGTCTCTACATGCCCTCATTTGGGCGCATTTTGCTTGTGTAGAGGGATTTAACCTTGGGCGCATTCTCTACATGATGAAGGATAAACATGTTGACTTTTGACTTTCTCTAGCTTGGAGTGACTCAGGCGCATTTTCTACATGTGTACAGGATGGAGCTTAACACTTAGCAATTTTTTATGCTTGACCTGAGGTGAGGGCGCAAATGAGAGGTGGTGAAGGATATCTCATGCCTTAGAAATTTACTATCAACTTCCTCAAAGTGGGCGCATATCAAGGTATGAGCAGGACGAGACTCAACACTTAGAAAATTTTTCATTTCATGTCTGTGAAGAGGATGCATTTTCAAGGTGGTGGAGGATGAAACTTCATACTTAGCCATTTTTCCTTTTTCTTTGCCAGCTTCTCCATGCCTTACTATAAATAGTAAGTCCTTTGATTTTCATATCTCAGAGGCTCAGATTGCTTTGAAATTTTGAACACTGGATCTTCATGACTCGGTCAGCCTGTTGACATTGCTATTCTGAGTTGGCCTGCTATTTTTAGCCTATTTCTAAAGGTGGTTTGCTATTTTTAGTAACTGCTTGTTTCTGATACCTCCACAACTCCGTTTGATTTGAAATTCGAATGACGTGCTCCTCACCACGTGACCTACTTGTTGACATCGGCGCCTGCTGCTGACTTTCTATTTTTAGCCAGTTTCTGAAATGACTTACTATAAATAGTAAGTGCTCCGTTTGCCTTCAAATTTTACCAGCGGATAGCTTGAAAGATGTTGATCGTGGTGGTATACACCGGTTTTCGAAAATTCTGACCTTTTATGCCTCTTTTTGGGTCCCGAAGATGGAAATCGTAATTTGACTTGCATGCATATTAATCGAACTCCGTTTATCCTTGTTTCTGTTGCATTGTGATTAGTTTGTGATTCTGAAGTGCGGGAGGCGGCTGTCGGAATGCATTTGCTAAAAATAGTAAGTTCCTGAATAAGTGATTATCTCCGTTTGCATGTCATATCACTATGAAGCTCTCGAAAAACCCATAAAGAATATGTAGACATGCAAAGAAAACCCTGACATGCAAACCCTAAAAATAACCTCCAAAGGATGGACTCGGAAAGTCGTTATCTCACTTTGCATGTTATACCATCGCGAAGGTCTCTGAAAACCCAGAAGGAATCCTCAGATATGCATTGAAAAACTCTGCATATAGGCCCTAAAATCTGCTTCGGAAGCTGGACTGCTAAAAATAGTAAATTGTCCTCTTTAGCTCAAAATTTGCCAGCGAGTAACTTGACGCGTTCTGAATGCAGTGTGATTGTCGAAACTTCAGAAAATGCTGAGAGAATACCCGGAATTGGACACTTACTAAAAATAGTAAGTTGTCGGAATCTGATGAAATTTCAGTGGAAACCTGCTGGAAGCATGTTAACACCAATGTTAATCTCTGTTTTCAATTTATTCACCTCGTTTGACCCTAGATTGACCAGGAAAGTACAAACCCTAATTTTCAGACTTGGCCAAAATTTTACGTTTAAGCTCACAGATGGGCACGTCCCCAGAAAGACAGACGGCAAAAAAGAGACAGACAGCGAGAGAGAGAAAAACCAAAGCCAAAAGACCAGAATAGAGCAAAAATTAGGGGGTCCCCATTTTGAATGGGGCGATGTGTGAAAAGGTCACAACAAGTAGTCATAGGTGGGTGAACATAGTCATTCATGAACCTGCTATTGGGTGAACATGCATGCTATATGCACTCGACTATCTATTGCTAGTTGACAGGAGAGGGGTTGAGGGCCTCTCTTGGTCACTTGCCCATGCAAATGACCCTATAGAAAAGAAAAGGGTGATGCATGGAGTGATTCCCAATCCCAATGGACAGAATAATGTAATTGGTTGGTGTTGCCAACTTAACCATTTGGGCCTTATTAAGCTAGACTTGTTGAGCCAACTACTACTGAAACCACATCCTTTGTTCCTTCATTTCCTTCCACAAGGTCTCATTAGCCAAGGCAACTTTTTTGCTTCTTCAAACGCTTTACATTGATCACACATTTCAATTTGCAGCATAAGATATTGGTACTTGAAATTTTGCTCAAAAGAATACAATGCTACCAAGATTTTTCCATCTAAATGTGGAATAGGAGGAACTCTAATTGGTAGCCATTGGCCTAACATCTGGGGTGTAGTCTTCTCTAGCTATCCTTGGTTCATAATGTTCTCACAAACTCTAAATCACTATCTTCTTCTACCAACTTCTTGATGCAAATGACCTCTTGTTAAGTTAGTGGAGAAAGCGAAAATTCCACACTTCGAACTATGTTAGTGACACCAAGCATGGCTTGGGCCAGAGGTCCTATGTTGTATATAAATTGCTGCAAAGTACTAGTGGAGCAGGAGGGTCTAACCTAGGAAATTGTACTGCTGTAGAATCTAATGGTGGTTGGGAAGATCTACTTGGTTGAGAATATGTTGGTGCAGTGGAATAGTGAACTTGTTGTGATGGTGGGCAGCTTTGTGATGAGCACACACTTATATTGAGGGAGGGAGAGGGTGCGGTGAGAAGGGGGGGCGGGGTGCGGCACAAGGTGAATTGGTATAAGGCAATCTTATACTTTTTCAAATTAATAATCACAATAATATCAAATCACACAACATCAACAATTTGGAACACAAGATCTATTTGGAAACCCTTTCAGGAGAAAACCATAGAGAAAATGATTGCTTGGAACTATTGTCCAAATCCAACCACAACTAAAATACTTCTTACAAAATATTCGTAGGCACCAACCCACTGGAGACACCAATCGCTTCTATTGAGAGACACCAACCTCTAACTCAATAGAGTCTTGTCTTCTTGAGAATAAATCACCTTCAAAATCTGCCTTGAATGATCTTTTATTTTCTTCTCAACAAATCTGCTTGTGTTTGTATGATATATCTTCTACTCTCCACACTTGTTTTCCATCCAACCTTCTTATTTCATTTTTATACCTTCATACCACTTGGAGAGGGGTGCAACAACCCATGAAGATTAACACTAGAACAAATCAATCCTACAAGATGATCATTGATAATACTCCATGTTGAATAACTCCTTGGTGTGTCTGGTGTAGGTACGAGTCCATATAGATGACCACAAAAAGATGAACAAAAAAACGTATGATACTTCTAAAAAAAATCAGAGACTAATAATCTCAGTGCATATAAAGTAGATCAAATGAAGTCATCTTATGCAAACAAATCCTTTCCAGGTGCCAAGACATCCAAGTAATTGACAAAAATGGGAAATCACAAAAATTGAATAAAATGTACCTGGGGGAGATTCTGGAAAAAGTGCATGAATGGATCTGAAGAGCTCTGAAATACCATTCCAATGTCGTTGGAATCGCGAAAATTGAAGATCTGACGTTGACTGAGAATAAAATAAAACATAAGTAAAATTTGATGATGAGACCTGCACCACTAGAAAGTGCTCAAAACTAGCTTTTTGACGATATCTCGTTTGCCCCGATTTCGACACTGTATGTCCAAGTTATGGCGAAAGAAAAAAAAAATCGCTCCTTTAGGCCAAATGGGGGCTAGGAGGAGGGCAAAGCACAATCCATACAGCTAACCTTAGTGAATATGCTCGAAATATTCTTTTTGTCAACAAATTTTTTTTGGTTTGCCTGAAAATCGAGATTCCTCAGAATATACCTTTACAATGTCGGAATATTCTTGATATAAGTGAATATCCCTATGAATTGGGTTGCCGCTAGGGTTTATTGAGCACTGTTGGGAGATTGGTTTACGACTATTGGAGTGGCAAATTGGTGGTTGCCGGACAGGTTTTCTCGGCCAGTTGAGCTATAGTTGGGCAGGTTTTCCTAGTTGGTTGAGCTGCTGTTGGGCTTTGTGGCAGTTGGCATGTTGGGCCGTTGAGATGCCCAAGTGGGCCCGTTTGTCTGTGCACTACTGCTACTGGGTACAATTTGTACCTAGTGTAGCGAAAAGTTGTAGCTTTTTTGAAATGCCCTTTTTGTTTTTTTTATTTTTTTGAAATCTTTTACTTCGATTTTTTGGGATTTAAACCTTGATTTTTGTACCTGCGTTCAAATTGATGAACCTACACAAGGGCACGTAGTCTCAAGGCCGTATGGATCCGTACAAATTTCATTGGGATCTATGCAACCCCTAATTTTTTTTCAACTACACCAATTTTGATCAAATGATAGGTGTTCCTTAGGTTTTCAACCATTTTGGACTGTGATGCTCATTTCGCCCTAGGATGAGCTGATTTTTCCCTCAAGGCCAGATCTCTCAAAATTTGAATAGGAAGTCACAAATTGGTGCTCTGATACCATGTTGGAGTTGATAGTGAACCCCATAGCTCTCATAAATCATTTGCAACTAAAATGCCTATCACATACGAGAGGTCAAAACAATTGATTTGCTATGCAACCAAGAGAGAAAGAGATGATCCACACAAGCATTTGATATGCTTTTTGTATTTAATAATAATGTGAATTAATGATTACAATGAATGATCAATCCTTATAAAAGGAAAAAGAAAACCCTAGATGAGGATTTGATTAGATTGAGACAAGTGTCTTTTTTTCATGTAATGAGACAACTTGACCTATATTTAGTCCAATCTAAGAATAAAAAATCACTCCTAGGTTTAGCTTAAGTAATTAAAGTAATAAGGGGCTTAATAATTAATTAATGATCAAGTGATGTCCTAATTACACCAACAACTCCCCATATGACATGAACACTCTCACATTGAATTAATTCTCAGAAACTATTTTTTTTTCTAAAATCTATGCTAAGGACCATTCTATAATGATAACCAAGTATTATGAGTGGTGAGTTAACCAACTAGATGATGAATCAAGTATTTGACTAAGACTAACTTAAACATAATATCATATAGATGTACATCCTAGGAGATAATGATTATGACTCGGGGAAATTTCACTAAAAGTAAAAACATGAACAAACTTAGATAGAGACACCCTTCATCAAATGATTTAATAGATAACTAATAAAGACACCCTTAATCAAATGACTTAATAGATAACCATTAGAAACATCCATCATGATCAATCAAGTCATTTGATTAAGGGTGTCTTTAGTAGTTATCCATTGCACTGTGCGAATCTCACCCAGGGCAATTATTAGTCTACTAGTAAAGTCCAATGTTGTCTTATTATATTATAGCTGTTATCAACATAACATAGTGAACACAGGTTAATGGAAAATAGAATGTATTTATTTATATGTATAAACATGGTGTACACAGTCCTGCAGTGCAGGCCTGGCTTGCATATGATTTGATAATCAATTTGGTGATCTCTGATCATCTCACAACATATACAAATAGAAAGAGAATGGTTAGCTGCAATGTTAGCTGCAATAGTTAGCTCCAATGTTGAGGATGTCAATTGTGTGTTTGACATAAACTTAAACTAAATTATAAATCAAGTTCATCATATCAGATGTAAGTAATAACATTCATTTATTTGTGTTTTTATCTTATTATGATAATTACAATGATCAAAATTTTCTCTACATTCTCCAGTTTTGAAAGTGTGTTTTCCTAAAAAAATAGTAAAAGACAATAAGATCAAACATTGTAGAAACAGACAATTTATATACACCCTTAATATCCGATATTTCACTTAAGCAACTGATTAGAAAACACAATCATTGTCATTCAGCATTTAGTAAGGACAGCACAGATGAACCCAAAACTCGAACAAAATGGTGTTCTTGATGATCTGCTATTCAGACTCTTGTACCTGCACCTGTCCCCAAACCCGAACCGGTAACTTAGCCGAACTGAACTTAAGCCATTTTGAGAAACTACTTAGATCAAGCTGCATGGAAAGACAAAAAACAATTCCGAGAAGTAACAGAAAAAGGATGCATAAAACCATCTAGTTTTTCTTTTAGATGTGCTGAATAAAGATATCAAATTTTCAACCAAGAATTTTTGGCAGCAGTCCACATAATCTGAACTTTGAAACATTACTTTAAAAACTATGACTTGATGCCTATATGAACTGCAAACTATTCTTACACTTCCAATAACAAAATTGATCTTCTTCAGACAATATAGATGTTCCATAGTTTTTGACTCCTTTATGAATTTAGACCTAAACTAATCTATAAACTATTTAAACAACTGCATTTTTTATTCTCAATATTTGTGGTAACAGCAACTATATGATAAATTCTGAAAGACGATGCAAATGATAAGAATGCCAAAATATCATCAATCTCCTCAAAGAAAAAAAATGTGTTCTGCAGGTATAGATTTACAAGAAGGCATAGGAGTACCCAAAATTGACCTCTCAGATAAAAGGTGAATGTTTTGGATGATTCCACCTAGATACCTTGCAAAGTATTTAGGGAAAAATACTTCTTAAAGTTGTTTACAAGATTACATGAACATTTGGTGCACAAGAATATAGAGGTCTCAGGTCAAAGCAGTGGTTGGAACTTGGAGCTAATTTTAAACCAAATCAACCATTAGATGTTAGCTTGAATGCATGACTTTAGAATCCTAGATGATTATAAATACTTTACAACAATTAATCTACAGAGTGGGTATAAGCATGGCAAGCTTAAATAATATCTACATTCTAATAATAGATTAGCTAGATAAATATCTGACATGCTAAGATTTCTGAGCTGAAAACATAACTGACAGGAAAATGCCTTTCTAACTGCAAATGGCTTGTTAATTTTATATTTTTGGCCAGATCTGAAACTGTCTATTCTCTATGCTGCAATGTAGTACAAGTTAGTAGCAGCTATTGTTGATGACGACCTTGTTTTGATCTCAAAAACATGAAACTATAGTAAAATCACCTATATGAAGGATACTCCTTGTGCTATCATCAATGTTTAGAGTGAGTTTCTTCTAATCTTTGAAGCATCATTTGGGTTAATCTGCAGGTATTTTTGCTCTCTCAAGTTCATCATCAAAACCTTGTTACATTGGAAGGATTTTGTCAAGAGTCGAAGCACCAAATTTTGGTCTATGAGTTTTTACCTGGAGGGGCTTTGACAGATCACCTTTATGGTATGATATGGATACCTGGTAGTTAAATTTGATTTGTTATTGTCTTCATCTTGCATTGTGCACATTTTCCTTGAAAAATTGAAAAATTCATTTTCTTTTAATATTTAGTATTTACTTTCAGTAATCCATTTTTCATGAACTTATATGCAGGTTCTAGGGGCAAAAGGAAACCACTGGACTGGAAAACACGATTAAAAATTGCTGTAGATGCTGCAACAGGTATATTGATCGCTCAAATTAGGTTCCAAAATATATGTTCAAATAGACTGTAAATCTTAAGAAATTCTGACTTTCTTCACAAGGCATTTGAAGCTCATAGTCGCTGAGTTTCCCTCCTGTACTCATTGGCAGCATGATTACCTAACATGCAAGTAAGTAAAGAATGTATGATGCAATCCAACCTCAGCAATGTATGATGCCAACAATATAGGTTCTATAGGCTACTCTACAAAAGGTCATGGTTTCATTTTATATATGAAATATCTTGTTTTAATTTCACATACAAGGCCATTCCACTATAGTTCTAAATTTCTATCTATCTCTATATCCAACCTTGAAAGTCATTCTTCAACAAAAAAAATCTTCACGATTTCCTGGAGTACATATGAAACCAAGTGGAATCAGATTAATCTCAAGATGAATCAATGTGAGATGTTACAAAAAGCATAATTTTTAAGAGACCATAAGAATTTTCTTCTTGAATAATTCATTATATAGTCTCTTGTAATATGGTATTTTCACTAATTATTTTCGACTCCCAACATAGCAGACCTCTTTTTTTGCAGGTCTAGAGTATCTTCACAATGGAAGTGATCCCAGAATCATCCATCGTGATGTTAAGTGTAGCAATATTCTTCTAGATTCCGACATAAATGCAAAAGTATGTGACTTTGGACTCTCTAAGCAGATGGTTCAAGCCGATGCAACTCATGTGACAACTGTTGTTAAGGGAACTGCTGGATATCTTGACCCTGAGTAAACTCGTCATCCATTTTCCTCAAAGTTGTCACTCTAATTAAATATTGTTTTTTTTAACTGCAAATCCAGAGTGTGGTTCCTCACACCCTTATGATCCAATTGATTTTGTTCTTGCAGGTATTATTCAACACAACAACTAACTGAAAAAAGTGACGTATATAGTTTTGGAGTGGTGCTTTTGGAGTTAATATGTGGGCGTGAACCTCTCAGTCATTCAGGCTCCCCTGATACATATAATCTAGTTTTATGGGTACTGTTTCTTTCCTTTTTTCTAGTGATGTCCTCTCAAAATACCCATAAACTTGTTTTGTGTTCCATCTGCAGATCACATAAAGTGTATGGTGGTTGCACTCAATCTGTTCTGTTTATTAAAGACAATAACATTATAACTTTGAGTTCACAAAACCCATTCCACCAATGAAATGTGACAGTGTGATGATGATTCAACATTCAATGCTTTGTACTCTCGACAACTAATCTTGCAAGTGATCATCATTTCTTCTCATCTTAACTCTTTGTCTTATTTTCATTGCTGAAATTCATCTAGATGTACAGTTTTCTGATACAAAGGTTTAACATGGAAAATGTTTTTGAGGGCATAGGCAAATTGACTAGGAAGACTTATTCACAGATTTGTTAGAAAATCAAAGCATGAGGTACAAAACTAAAAGCAACAACTATAAAGGCAAAGTAGGCAGTCACCTTTCCCTATCAAGTGCATGCCACTTGTTGGTGCTCAGAGTTGTAAGTCCTAAATCCCTAAAGCCAAATATTCTCCTAAGCACCAGGGATGTCAAACTTAGGGCAAAAATCTCAAACTTATGATTAGGTTGGGCAACAATGGACTGATTTACTAAGGTGGGTAAGACCACCTTTGACTTTTTGCTCATCTAGACCAAGGGGGGCTTCCCTAAGGTGCTATGTAGATTTGATTATATGTCCCAAATAGGGATAATAGAAAAATAACAATATTTCCAAAACTAGGGCCCAGAAAAATCTGGAACTTAATTTGCATGCAAGAATTTTTACAATAAACCCAGTTTAACAATCAGATTAGTGATCTGATTTTTCTGCGAAAAGTAATAAATTTCTGAGTATTATCAAGCTCAGGAACAGTACAGGAAATCCTTTTATTTCTGCCTAGAAAGTTCAGAAATGCATTACAATAATTTTTCTTCTATTTTTTGAGAGAACTGAAATTAGTATGCAGATTTAAACACAAATTACCTCAAACCTTGACCAAACCATACCTGTCTTCAAAAATGGTGTCAACTCTCAAAATAAATCAGCGCTAGGTCTGATTTTCTGTTGCTGTCCTCAAGAATGCTCAGAAATATGAAATATCATGCTGAAGTTACTCCAAATCTGAACCTTCAACTCTGAATTTCATCTTCAATTTGGCCTCCAAACCTGATAGACAATTGCAGCCTGAAAATTGATGTGCTATGGTTTCACAAACCAAAGCTCTTCTACCAAAACATATCCTTCTAACTAGGGGGAGCCTGTATGTCTCTCTGAAATCAGGAATACTCAGGGTTTCAGACCTTAAGCCAAGTTGCAGCAGCAATAAACAGAAAACTCACAACATAATGAGCTCTAAAAGGCCCCTTGAGAGTTTTAT
Source organism: Sequoia sempervirens (assembly GCA_007258455.2). NCBI lineage: Eukaryota > Viridiplantae > Streptophyta > Pinopsida > Cupressales > Cupressaceae > Sequoia > Sequoia sempervirens. The sequence goes on along the minus strand of VDFB02029951.1, from coordinate 21,681 downwards.
AATATGTCCCAAAGAGATGCATTAATCTCAACCCTTGATTCGCCACTTCTTAATGCAATGCTCCACATTGAAACCCTAAAAACTGAATCAATAAGCTCCTAGAAAACCCACACCCCCTTTGCCTTTTTATCACATGCTTTTTAAAAGTCACTTAAGTACATAAAAAGGGAACAACTTAAGCCTTTTGGCTAGAAGTAACTTAAGTTGCCTAAAAAGATGTGCCCTCAACTTAAAATAACTTAAGTTCACTTAAGTTGCATAAAAAGACGTGTACACAACTTAAGAATAGAATTGAGAACAAGCCAAAGACTCCAATACTTACCCAATGATGCTCTAAGTCCTCATCCTCTTGGGTAATCCAAGGAAAGGACAGCCAATATGCTGTTAATCCTCATCATTTGAGTTGAGGATATTACGTATACCTTGCCAAAAATCATACCTAGTGCATAGTATACTCATATTTAGGCTGTCATTTTGTATCTGTATACTGGCTTGATAATATAAGGTCCTGCACCTTCCTTAAGTAGATGAACTACCATACAAAGTGTCTAAGAATGTGTTCTTGATAGCCCCTAATGCTGTTGTGTACATCTAAATGTGGTAGCAAATACAACTAATTGCAACACAATCTAGAATAATTTTTAAATTTGGTTGTTTTGGATGTGTTGGTGTGATGGGAGGCTGAGCAAAGGTAGATAGGTGCCTATATCCACTTAGGATTTCAGACACAAAAGGATGCAATGACTGGAATCCACTTGGTAACACCTTAATGAAGATGTCATTGAAGGCTACACCTTTATACTTTAGGTGTAAGCTAGGATCTATGCATATAGATAAGAAGATGAATGAAGTTGTAGAACATTACAAGAATCTAACTTGATAAAGATATCATTAAAGAGTACACCTTCAAACCCTACGCATAAGTTAGGCTCTATACATACAAATAAGAAGATGAATAAAAATGTAGAACATTAAAAGAATCTAATGTAGTAATCTATAATTAAACCCATACATTTCTTATATTACTTTGAAAAGATACCTTACAAAATCTTTGCAAGGATTTTATATTTGTCTAGCTAGCTAACTAATTAGAAATGACACTTAGAAATGTACACAATACACATGGAGACATTCAAATAATGTTGAATCTACACATTTGGGCCATTCTCTGGGGATTACAATATCTCAATACACATTTGAGATGAAATCCAGATCATTACAACACAAAATATCTTTACTCTTTGTTGGAAATTGAAAACCTAGTAGTTTGCAACAACTTTTCTTTCTTTCTTTGCAACCAATTTTCCATCCCTTGGACAATGGAAATATATATCATTCAACACATCCATGCAACCTTGGGAGAAGAAACTTGATTGTTAGGTGCTACAAGGGTTGCCCATGTTTTCACACATCATCAAGCCATGTCTTTGTATAGAAAATCTCACTCTGGAGGTCTCTAATTGTACTAGAGGCATCTAGGGTTTTTGTTCTTGTGATCATAGCCATCTTGTTCATTAATGGCATCCTTTGTTTTGATGTATAGGGCAAGGAGGAGCCTACAAAATCCATTGAAATGGTGGCCTAGAGATGGTGTGAGAACCATCCGGAGTTGGGATCCAACCATTGTATTAATGGTTGCATAGATTGACTTCATCTTCCATTATTGAAGGTTGCAAGTGAACTTGTGCCCTTGAGATGAACAACTATTTTTGGGTAGGAAAATCCCCTTTGAGTAGTTGCGGTAGGTGACCCGTGTCATGCATGGAGGTAGGTGGGAGTGAACAATGCAAAATGTGAGAGTTGTAGTATTCTAGGGATTGGGGATACCTTATGACCCATCCTAGAAGAAAGCAAATTAGAGTACCCTTGCATTATTGACTCTGAAAAGACATATGAAAGAAATTGTCAAGAGTCGGGGATTGAGGATACCGCATAATTCATCCAACTTATTGGAGTTCAAAGTACAACATATATTATGCCTAAAGTAGAAAATATAAGTATCTCCACATCTTTGACTAGAAAGGGATACATGAAGGAAAATATCAAGAGTTGGGGATCGGGGATACCAAGGAATTCATCCCACAAGGCATGCAAATAAAAATCAATCGAAAATCACTATCTTGATAAGATAACATAGTGTAAAAGTTCAGGGATCGAGATCTAGGAATACTTCATAACCCATGCTAGAAGTATCGTGTTAGAGGTATCCCTACATATCCAACTTTGAAAAAATATGTTGAGAGAAATGTTGGGAGTCAAGGATCAGGGATAATCTATAACTCATACTAGAAGGTAAGTGGATAAGAGGATGACCAAAACTATGACTCCAAAAAATAGCACAGTGAAAAGGATCAAGAATCAAGGATTAGAGATACACCATACCTCATGCCCAAGAGTAACAAGTTAAAGGTATGCCTACACTTCCAACTTCAAAATGACAAAAAATGGGGATTGGAGGAAAAACATATTTGAATGAGGAAGTTTAAAAACCTGACAAGACAAAGGGGAAAATGAAACAATTTGCTATGAAATTGCTTGATATTAACAAAGAAGATGATTACAATTTATAGAGGAGGAAACCTACTGTAGACATTAAATGTCTACCTACTAGCTACCTAACAACTACTGTAGCTATAATTGACCATTAACATAAGTAGAATATAATATTCTAACAGAAAATACGGGGTTAGAGGAAAGATATACTTGGAAGGGAAAGTCCAAAACTCCGACAATTTGCACATACTTAGAAAAATGACCAGGAAAGAGCCACACTTAGAATTTTTGAATTTTCTATTGAAGGGAACATGGGCAATGGTGAAGAGCAACACTTATGCAAACTTTGATCAAGGGAGACCCATATGGAGTTTTCTTAGATTGATTATAATTGATGGGCCAAAAAAGACGAGATGCACAATGAGGCTAGGGTTCAAACAAACTTGGACATAGTTCGATGGGGTGCCAACACCACCTAGAACCATCAAAACTAGAGCATGTGGTCCACAATCAAACTAATACATTAATTATCATAAAGTTTCAAAAATAGGAGAGAACTGTTCAATGATCCATTAGATTGTTAGGAATTAAATCCCTAATACAATTGATTGATAGACAAGGTATTGGAACATTTTAAGATCATATGATCGAATATAATTATGTTACAAAATTCAATAAAGAAACATTAAAGGAAGCACATGAAATAATACACAAGTCATAGATACAGATGAGACAAAGATTAATGTGAGAAATCCTTATGGGAAAAACTTCACTAGCAAAAGGACATTAACAATTGTATTATTTAGGAAAGATCCATCCAATAAAATAGGTTTCTTTCACACATTCTCAATCTATAGACCAACAATATACAACCTCCAACTAGGACTTCACACCTTTAAAAAATGACACATCAGACCAATCACACTTTGTTCAATAGTGCATTTGTGTGAGTAGATAGATATAGCCATTTTCATGGAATATCAACCATATAACTATCTATTTGCTATGTAGAATACCAACAATCACAAAACTGTCTCATGTCTATACCATGACATTAGTAGATGTACATTACATGTAACATGCCCTCTTCACATGAATGACCACTACACATAATGACCCATTGTTGTTTGCTATTAGTCATAGTTCCACGAAATTTCTTGATAGGGAGGTAGGGGGATGGGTTTCAGGGATGGGGGGACCAAGGGCCTAAGTTTGGGGATGGTAGGGGGACAACAACGTAGGGGCGGTGAGGCGGCCGGGGGGTGGCGCAAATATATATGGTACTTGAAAAATTAGTTATAAAAATACATGTAAGGAATAAGTATAAGAATTGCAAATGAAACTTTGGCATACTAAGTAAAGTTTAAAGTAATAAACATTAAAACATGGCAATGATTGCATTGAACATTAACAATGGTGGGTGGAGGCTTGGGGTCAAGGGGCAATGCCCCTTGCAAGGGTTTGGGGGTAGTGTCCCTTATGGGCGTTTGGGGGCAGTGCCCCTTGTGGGGTCAAGGGGTAGCACCTCTTCTGGGGGTCTATGGGCAAAGTAGGGTCAAGGGGCAACACCCCTTGTGGGGTCCTAGGGTGGGGTTGAGGGGTAGAGCCCCTACCACCAAGCACAAATTAAGGCCTTCAAAACCTCACAAACCTTCATGGCGAGTGCCATTTTCACAATTTTATCTTATTTTTTGCAACATGTGGAGTCCATGGGATAGTTGGCAGATTCTTCAAGTCTCTTGAATGTCTCAAGGACATCCCAAAGTCCCCAAATTAGGGAGCATCTAGGAAATGTCCTTGAGACTTGAGCAATGGTGGTGAGACGGCGAGGGGATGTCCCCTCCAAGTCCCCCACATCCCAAGGATGTCCCCGTCCCAAAAACATGGGTATTTTGGGGGGGACGCGTCCCCGTGGAACAATGCTATTAGTCCAAGGTTGTTTACCCACATCTCTTAAATTGCATATATGTTTTCCTACACTATAGCCAAACACTATCCACAATTTGTGGTAGCAAAAACAAATATTTGATTGATACTAGCTACTTTTGGTGCCTTTGTGCATCCCCTGAAACATCACCATGCCACTAGGTATCACCGCATGTACTCCAATAGTGCTGCAAAAGCCGCTGCATTGTCATAGACACTACTCATAACATAGCTACAATTATGCGGTCGTGAGTTCTCAAAATGACTCGTGGTTGGGTGTATTGCAACATTGGACTAAGATATGCCTCCATAAAACACAATACTTGAAAATCAACACAAAATTCTACAACTTACCACAATTGTTTCCCAGTCTATGATCAAATAATTGTTAACATTAACTTAGAGCAAAGTTCAATGACATTTACTACTAGAAACTATGCCAAGAACATTTTGTAGGTGAATAGTGTACCAAAGTTCCAATGTTTTCCCACTTGATATTCACTATAGGAGAACATATAGTATCCAAATAAGTTATCCTCATGTGTGAGATTGGGATAAACCCATGTCATCTTTCCACCACAAAAAATTAGCAATATTCATAGGTATTGTCAAAGAATCAACAATACTTAACTAAGTATCAATTTTCATCAATAGTATTTACTTGAGTATGAATTTTATCTGTGTACTTTCCTTGTTTAAACTATCTCCCTAACAAAACGATAATGTACATCCACATTTTTAGTCCAAGCATGATAAACAAGGTTTTTCGCTAGACAAATTGCACTTTATGAATCACAATTCAAAATTGTATGACTCTTAAAACCAATATTATTCAAAGACAATAGATTTCCACAGTCCATATCGATAATAGTAAGCTTGTCTGGATTAAACTGTGTTTGTTTTTTTATCATCAAAGCTTACTATTACCAATATTATTACCTAATCATTGTAACCACAACTTTGCAAGCATTGGTTGCTGCCATCTGCTTTGCTTCAGTAGTGGATAATGCAAGTGTTTGTTGTCACTTACTCATCCAACTCATTGCCTCTCCAAATAGAGTAAAGACATAACCACTTGTTGATCTTTGGTTAGGCAGATCTCCAATCCAATCAAAATTAAGAAACCCTTGTATGTTCAACACTTTGCCTACATCATTAGTGTTATGATAACATAAACAATAATCCAGAGTTACTTTCAAGTACTTGGACACTCTCTTCATCTATGTTCTATGCTCTTTGCTAGGATTTGACATGAGCCTATGTAGAACTCCCACTACTTGGGTAATGTTTGGCCTTGTATAGACCATTGCATACGTAAGGCTGCCTACGACACTTACATAAGGAACATTGGTCATCCTCCAAAGCCTCCATAGACTTAGGACATTGTTCCGAACTCAACTTAGCACCTACTAGCAAAGGAATACTTATAGGATTGTTGTCATGCATGTTGAACTGTTGCAGAATATTCTCAAGATACCTCATTTAGTTTAACCATAGCTTCTTGTTAGCCTTGTCTCTATGGATCTCCATATCATGTATCTTGCAGCACCTAGATCTTTCATCTCAAATTTACTTGCCAATCGAGTCTTGATTTCCCTAGTGAATGCTTTATTGTTCCCAATAACTAACATATCACCAACATATAAAACAATGATTAAAACTTGATCACCAACTTTCTTATAATATACGCAACAATCAGCTTGACTCCTAGCAAAACCTAGTTCTATCACATGTGAAACAAATTCCTGATACCAAATATGTGGTGATTGCTTCAATCCATACAAGTCAATTTTTTTTAACCCCTTAACTTAAATTCTTCAGACGGAACCATATAGATCGCCTCTAAATCTTCATTACCTGATTTAATCATTTACCAAAGCAATAAACAAAACCATAAAATCAACTCAACTAGCCTATTATTTTTAAATGAAAACAGTGAAGCTCAAAGGACTACACAAATTAAATCTTAAAATAATAACACATGCATACACATCCAAATATACAACACAAGTATGCAAGAGGCAATAAAAAAAATCATTGAAGACCATTCAATATCTAGTACAAAACTACATCCTATTTAGAGGCACAGACACCTACAGGAATTACAGTGGAATTCCCACAGGCTCATACTCGTTCAATTATCCTTGCTCAAGCATTTTTTACGCTCTGATACCATTGTTAGGTATTAATGTTGTATTTTTATTGATCAATAAAAGGGTGAATATATACAATGTACTGTGAGGAAATATAATCACATGATAGAAACTTATATCTAATTTTTTTTTAAATTATTATTACCAATAATGAATATTTGACTAACCATATGACGTAATATTGTTAACACATCCATCTAATGGTAGATTTGTTGAAGGATGTATTAATGGTCTAGGCAATCTCCACCCAACCTTCTTTTCTTCTGACTTTTTTATGATATAGACACGAGGATTGTCTAAAGCTTGTCATTTCTCATGTACAAAATATTTTACAGGTTCCAAGATTAGGCTACCCACTAGACTAGCGTACATGAGGCTTGGTTGGCTTTAACATGGCCTCTGTGAGCCTCTCGTAGAAGCCACTAAGGTGACTCTACAGTTAGTTAGCATGCTCTGGTGTGTTATCAGTTGTCTCAAATAGTTAAACTCCATGGCTATATTCTCTTCTGTTATGGTTAGAGATGGCAGATCTAACAATTAAATGCAGATTTAATAAACAAAACAAAGAAACTAAAACATGCACAGAATAAATCATAACACAGAATTTAACGTGGTTTACCCAATTTGGGCTACATCCACCAAACTGCAGCCATCCAATACTTTTATTATCCAGTGAAAAACTTATTACAATCTTGCGAATAATCGCGTTTTTCATCATACAGTAATACCCATCCGAACCCCTTTTTACCAAGCTTAGAAGCTTCCAGATTTTAGGGTTCTACAAAATCGGATTTTTCTTTTTTCATTGATTTTTCCCTTTTTCGGTGATCATGCGAAAAAGTAGGAAGAAAATTTTTCTCGAGCGCTGCCGCCCCCGAACCCCCGCCCGGGGCCCAGCCCGGCCCTGGACCCCGGCAAGGACAGGGGGCCAGGGTGTACAGTATACCATGGGCTATACAATATAGCATGATCAGTCGCCACATACCAACATCTTCTTGGCACTAAATTGGCACGGGCTGTTTTCAATCATAGTATTTTTCAGTGAGCCAAATAAAAATGGAACAAAATTGAAATAATTCAATCATCAATGTGAGGCCAAATTATTATTATTAATTAACAACAGCGGCATTCAAAACCCTTCTCAATCTATATACTGAAATAGATAGCTTAAACTTTAGCCTTCGATACCCATTGAGCTCATCATCTCTGATTATAGATGTGTGCTTAAGTCACTGATATGCATCAGATCATGTATGTCTACCAAGGGCTAGTCACAGTTTCATCTTATCTTTCCACTAAAAATAGGTAGGGTTGCTCCTATGCTTCAATCAGATATGGGGGCTGCATATTGCATCTTCTAAATGATAAATTTATCCAATCAACTAAGCCTGAATTTTCCACTGGTGTCAACTCACTCGTTTGATAATGATAAGCACTCCTGTAAATATTTCTATTTTTCTAATCAGGTATTTGATTTTTTATTTTTTTAAGTATGAGCTACATCTTATCCAGCTACCATACATTTTCATCCATGCATATTTCTTTAACCCATTCTAATTAATAGTGTTACGTGCTTAAATTTGACAGTTGACCTTGCCTATCAAGCAGATATTTTGTTGACAGTTATCCATTCAAAATTTCCCTTCAAATATTAAGTCACACACATGCATAAATAATCCTATATAATTTTTGACAGTATGTCTCAAATCTCCCCGTTCATTCTTCCTAAAATTTTGATTGTATTTTATAACAAAAACACCTAAATATGGCTATATGGCCATCAAATTTAAGCCATAAACAGTTTTGAAGAAATCTCTTTGTTTTCACTGCTTTTTGTGTACTTTCTCTCTAGAATTCTGCAGTGAAAACTGAGACATCATATCATTTCTGAGGACTATATTTCCCTTTCATTCTTGATGCCTTTCTGGAAAAAGAAAAAAAAAAAGTACTGTATATTCTTTGAAATGGGCTTCCCGTTTTCAGTGAAATCTCCCTATTCATTCTTCCTAAATTTTTTATTGTATTTTATAACAAAAATACCTAAATATGGCTATATGGCCAACAAATTGAGGCCATCAAGCAATCAGTTTTGAAGAAATCTCTTTGTGTTCTCTGCTTTTTGTGTGCTTTCTCTCTAGAATTCTGCATTGAAATGGGTTGCTTTTTAGATCAAAGAAATGCATGATCAAATCGTTCACAGTACCCAAACCTGAGGACTATATTTCCCTTTCATTCTTGATGTCTTTCTCGAAAAAGAAACAAATGAGTACTGTGTATTGTTTGAAATGGGCTTTCCATTTTCAGTGAGAATTGGTGACTACCATACAGAGCATTTGTTCAAGCCTTCAAGGTGATATAGCCCTAAAATAGTAACTAAACCATTTAAATTTTAGGTGAGGATCAATAGCCTCATAAGCTTTCCATAAATTTTGAGCAATAATGGAGCATTTACTTAAATCTTGGAAGCTACTCCCTCCAAATTTTTCTGTTGTTACAAACCACCAGCAAGAATCTTAAGAAAGCACTTTCTATGCATGCTTTATTTCATCTATTTCCCTCGACTGTCCATAGTAAATGCTAACTATGCCAGGCTCATCTTTGCTTTACATAGAACTTTATCATGAGGTTAAAATCCACTCTTAGCTTATACAATTAAAAACTTATAAAAGATATTCTGGACTTTAGCAATGTGAAATTTATCATAAGGTGAAGTTTCATTGTTCCCAGAGGGGTCTCACACAGGCGAAAGTTCTGAGAGTAGCAAGTAGAACATATAATACACATGGATGGCACAAGGCTTATATTTACCTTATACAAATGCTCTTTGCATCTTCATGTTATTAGGTGTGTCTTAGTTGTTTAAGATTTTCTTATTAATTTGGTGTCAGTCCCCTTTGATCCTTATACATCTACACTATTGCTCATATGCTTTTGTCCTTTATCCATACTTAGATTCTTTATCTCATAAACACAATTTCATGCCTTGATATATTTGAAAAAGATTTCCCTTATTTCTTTTGACACTCCCTTGATCATGTGCAGGCAAAACCCCACTTACAAGCTGAAAACTATGATGTTGTAGACCCGAGCTTCGAAAACAATTACAAGATAGAAAGCTTGAAGAGAGTTGCCCGTGTTGCTGCACAGTGTGTGGAGAGAGATGCTTCACAGAGACCAACTATGTCAGAAGTCCTGTCTGAACTCAAGGAAGCTCTGGTTATTGAACAAACTCAAAATGAAGTGAATGAAGAAGCAGTGTCACTCTAACTATAATTGATAAAGCCCATTACAGATTTGAGATCATTCATTGTTAATACTATTATTTTCTCATAAGACTTCATGTTAGGTTCACTGGGTGCAAGGAAATCCATTTTGTTTAAGATTTTTGGTGATTTTCATATTTACTTTATAAATTTAAAGATACAAGAGGTAACATTGCTAAAGTCCAGAATCTCTTTTATAAGTTTTTTATTGTATAAACCAAGAGTGGATCAAAGGTATAGTTAAAATAATACTTAAAATTTTATATGTAATGCTACCTTTGAAGTGCCAATTCTTAAGTCAGATTACATTAGACCAGCACCGTTGATCAAATTATATCATCTTACCTTTCCAAGTTTAGGTGATAAAGCTTCTTTATTTTGAACTCTATGTTTTTGAGTTATTATTTTGAGCTCGTGAGGAAAGTATTTGCTTAGGGGAGAGGACCCAGTACTGAGCATGTTTCAATAGTTGTGATAGTAGTTTATATAACGCCCAATATTTTTATCAATATTGGACCAATAGTTGTGACATGACTACACATAATTAAACAAAATGTATTTCTTTGATCTAAAAAGCAACCAATCATGGGATGCCACATCAGCGCTCAACTATCCATGATGTGAATGCACAAGTATCGGTCAACTTCATCTTGACAAAAAGCATGCTGATGTGGCATCATATTTGATGATGTGGCCCTGAAACGAAAGCTATAAGTAGGGGACTTGCCAAGTAAGTTGCTGTAAAAAATTGGGAGTGATTTGAAATTTCCACGTAGGATAATTTGAAGCGCGAAGTTAGGGTGCTCATACTGGGTCCTCTCCCCTAGGTCGTTTGGTTTATAAGGTTTTACTTCAGACTAAGGAATTAGTTCTTCAGTAGGCAAATTTAATATTTTTAAGAGGTATATTTGCTATGATAATAATATTATATAAATATACATATTTTACAATAATTATTGTTGATAATGAGTATTAGTATGAGTTGATTCTTTGAATTACATTTATAAATTCTTTGAAAAAAATATTATTTATAAAAAGTGAAATATAACTAAATGAAACCAGATTTAATGTAATTGATATTTAAGAAATATTTGTAAAATTTAAATTAATAGAAATTTGTGAGATTTATTCAATATAAGTATAATTTCTTTATTTGATGTTAAAATAACAAATTAGAAAATCATCTCTATTAATATTTAGTTAAAAATATTGCATTATTTAAATTTAAAATTATTTTGAAACAAATTATATATTATTATATATTTTAACTTTGAAATGTATATAATCTTGTATTTTTTTAAAATGATTTTTTTTTATATAATCTTAAAGGTAAAAGGTATCCTTTTCTTTAAATGAAAACTTTTATTGATAAAGGATCTTTACACATGTAATCATGTATGTAGGTAAATGTCCCCATTCATGCATGCACATATCTAAAATATGTTTTATGGTATGTTATGTATATGGTACAAGGGTTGTACACATCTTAATAATAAGAATTATATCTAATTATTGATGCCAAGGAACTTGGAGATATGTATCCCAAGTATGAGGTACAAACAATAAATTAGTATTCAATGTCTTTATACATGTGGCACAAAGTTTCTCTTAGACATCAAAGAATGTAAATTAATAATTATTATTATTTAAAGATTTAATTATATGGATAAGAAAATCATAGATGGTGATTATTGATTTGAATAACTAAATATAATTATAAAGTAGTTAAAACAAAGAAATTGTATAAAATGAAAAAAATAAATTAATATAATTAATGAATATGAATAAATGTAAAATATTTAAAATTGAATAATTAGGTTTGAAAGTATATCTATATTTGATAGGGAAGCATAAGAAATCTTACCTATATTAATGTTAGCGAAAAAAATTAGAGTAGATATATTACAACTTTTGAAAGTAGGTATCTCCCAACTCTTTCTTATGTACATTTGCCTACAAACTTTAACTTATTTACACTTTTCTTGAAAACGTTAATTATCACCTATCTAAATCATTACTTCAAACATAAGAAGAGCTATGTACATTCCCTAATATCATAGGGAATAAGAATCCTTATAGAGCACGTAAGGCAAGGGAGGCATGCCACATAATTGTAGAGGTATTCACAATACTTCCCTTAAAGACTCCTAAGAACGAAATTCAACAAACTACCTAGGTAAAGGAAACATTGTTGATTTGTCCCTATCCATTATATGCTATGAGCCAAAAGATCTATAAGTCCCTCAACATTAAGTAGAGGTGGAAGGGTGACAGTTAATGTTTAAAGAAATACGTACTAAAAAAAGGTTATTTTAAAAAAATAAATCATAAATACAATAAAGATCATAAAGTACAAGCTCACTTCAAAATACAATATTTAGATAATAAATCTCTCCATTTATAGAAGAGGAATTCTTGTAAGAAGCTTCCACTACGAATTTTTTTATCAAGATACGAGTAAGCTATAATACGATTTTACATAATAATGTAGAGTATCAATTCATTAAATAATTCAATATTAAATAAGTTTTTGATTCAAGAAAAAACAGGTTTTGAAGGGACCCGAAACCCTTTACAACAAAAAACGAAGCTGCAGAAAGGACAACCTGCAGCTAGCCAAAAACTAGCTCCCATACAAGACCCTTCAAGATTTACACTTAGAACTACTCTTGTAGGAACGGAGAGTCATGTCAGAAGAAGGCCTAGAGAGTTTTGCTTTCTTTCCCTGAACAATAATCCAACCTTCTTCCACTTGCATTGCCTTATCATGCCAGGCTTGCTCACTATTTTCTTGAAGATGAATATTTGTAGCCATAGTCTTAGAGATTTCATCATTATTCCTTCGTACAGATAAAGACTTATCTGAAAAGCCGCTCGATAAAGAAGCAATAGCGTTATCACCAGAAATGGCAATCTGAGACCTAGTCACTATCTCAATAGGGGTAGCTTTAGTAGCCCCACCATTTGAGGCATCCGGAGGGGATGCCCCAAGACCCTGTGATTCAGAAGCAACCACCTCAGAAAAACTCTTGTGTTGTTCAGATTTCTTCTCAACTGTATAATGCTATTGAGAAGTCCATATCCACCGAGTAGCCTTCTTTGTTTTTTTCTCAAATCCGCAATGTGCAACAACATGTCCTGTTTTAAAACATCTTCTATATCGAAAGGGAATCCTTTCATAATCCAAAGATTGGACCCAAGAACCCTTAGAAGATTTAAGTAAAACCTCAGCAGGCAACCCTTTTGAAACATCAATTTTAACCAGTATGCGGGCAAAGGTGGAATGAAAAATGTCAGAAGATTCATTATCCACCAACAAAAAATCACCTAGAGCTTCACCTACATCCTTCAAAAGAGAGTCACTCCAAAGGCGAAGGGGAATATTAGGCAATCGAACCCAAATCGGGATCTTGTTAAAAGTTTCAAAAGCAGGGTTGAAATCTGAATGCCAAGGCTTAATCATCAGCAAATATTTGTCCTCCCAGCTAAAAAAAATTATCACATAAAACTATATTTTTGTCCTGATCATTGTCAAACTTAGCAACAAAAAACCCCTTAGCCATGGGAAAAATATGAACTTTACCAGAAATTAGAGGCTCCCACTCATTGGTGATCCAGGAATGCAGCTGAGGGAGGCTAGACCAAAAACCCCTAAACTGACAAATCACCCCATGAGCGGAAAGCTCAGCAGCGTTATCATCTATTTCTTCTACTGTCCCATCCTTCAACTTCACTGAAATGGCATTGGTCACAAGGATAAACCCGCCAAATGATATCCTTCCATGCCTGAAATCTACTTTCGACCCCTTAGCTTTCGCTGCAGGGCCAGTACCCTTAATCCTCTCCCCGCCAGATTCCGTGAGGGCACCACCACCAGTGTCGTCGCCAAAGCCCTTCACAGTGAAATGCTGAGAATGGCTTCCATGGCCAACAGTGACATCGACGCCCAAAACATGGGCCTCTCCGACATGGACCATCGTCTCCGTAGTCGGGGTACCATCACCCTTCGCCGCTGTTAGGGTATCATCGCCATTCGTCGTAGAAGTCGCCATGCCATTCTTAAATTGTATTAAATAAGTTATTCTATACAAGAAAGTAACTTTAAGAATCTTCATGATACACTAAGTTTAACAATATTTATTCGCTTTATAATCACAAAATGTTAGAGAGAGATTACCAACATGCTTAATGAAATTGTAATGGTATACTAGTAGATTGAATATAACTCACAAAATTTTAAATAGATAGAATTTATTTTATAATCAATAAAAGAAGTAACAAGTGATAATACAATTTAAGAAGGCAATTAATCCTAATCATATATAAAATAACCTAACACGAACTTTTAAAATAAAAATTATACAACTATTTTACACTTAAATCAAATTACATCATAAATCATGAATACAAAATTGGATCTAACTAATAGAATCCATCCATTAGAGGTACAAAATTTGAAATATAAACTCCTAAAAGTTTGAGAGCAATAACCATAAGCTATATTCAAATTAAGGTTATATTTATAGCTACAAATGTCTAAAACCAACTCAAAACTGGTGCCACTACCAATAGGTAGTTTCCTATGATGCAAAAGTAATACAATTTAACTAACAAAATTATTAGGTCATTTTAATAGAGTGTAATAAACACCCACATGCATTTTAACTTTACAAAATTATTTGATTTTTGAACTAACATTCATTAGCAATCCATCGTATGATAGTACTTCTACCAACCATAAGAGTTGTGGAGTTGGTGATTTTAGGCCACATACCAATACAAACATGTTTGATGCCTTCATTGACCATTTTTTATAGTGTTAAAATCATATTGTGATGGTAAATTTGCATACCTATGTCATTTCCCATTTAGTTTTGGGTCCAATTTGATGAAACATCTTAATATAATTACATTTCAGCAAGTGGCACACTCTTGTGCTAAACTTGGTTCACATAGGTTAATCACCATTCATCCCTATATCTTCTCATTTACACATAGTCTTGTGTATTTGTCATTTATTGTACTCATATTCATATTTATATCCATATATTCACTTCATACCCCAAAATTACCATATTACTAGAGGGTTCATTTTTGCACCACTTGGGATTGAACCTAAAAAAAATATTTTCAAATTCAAAACATAAAAATCTTGCCCTTTCCCACTATCCATTATGATCCGATTTGGTACAAAAATGTTACAAAGTGTTGGCATGTTTTAATATTTCAAGACATTCAATATGTCATTAATACGCATCTATGCATAAGAGGACTTAAATGAATATCTAGAGAACACTTCAATTTCTTAAGTGATAAAGGAATCAAAATATCCGATAGAAACATATTGTCCATCTATGCATTTATATATACTATTTTTGAAAAATCGTTTAGAGCCATATAGTTGGTCCATTTGGGGGGTGACCTAAGAGTGCTTGACCTTAGCGTTTTGACAGTCTCCCCAAAGGTGTTAACATTACCTTGAGAATTTTAGATTCAAGAAATGTGAACATGTAGCTACACATACATCATGTTAGCTTAGTGTGTTACTACAAGGATGTCTTAAATTTGTAGAAAAATAATAAGTTATAAGTAAATTAGTAGAGGCATTTAAAAAGGAGAATACAACAAGAAGACCCTTTGAACCCTTAAGCATACTGTTAATTAATAAACATGAATAATTTACTCTATGATATTTTTCATGTTTAGATTAAAGTCTGTGATTATAAGAGAAGTAGATTAGTTCCTCTATCTTGTTGCAACAAAGGCCAAGATGAGTTAATCAAAGCACTCGCACATGTATTTTATAGTTTCAGAAGGATCTAATGTACTAGGCTTTGTCTTACAATTCTTAAACCCTCAAATGTATTTTCACCTACAAAATGCAGATCATGCTTAGTTATCCATTCATCAATTGAATTATCCCACACATTGATTTATAAAGACTTATATGCAATCCTTGGAAACATACTAACCAAAAATCAATACAAATGCAACAAATGTGCATCTAATGATTTTCCAAATTCTCTATAAGGGTTCATAGAAAGATGGAGATAAACCACATCATGACAATGAAATTTGGTCTTATCTTGAAGAATATTTACAAATTTTATTGTAATGATCTCATAAGTTACTATAATGTTGGTCACCTCGAGTATTAGATGGACTCTTGCACAAGTTCAATTTATAAAATTTCTAATTATCTATTACAAATCCAATAATCTACATTTATAGAAAACTTGGTCAATGCTCATCTTATTTGAATGATTGACATTTATCCAGTTACTTTACAATCTAAAAACAAGGTTATAAATTTAAAAGTACCACTTAGGTCTAAATTCTTAAAATGTTATAAATCCACTTGGTGTTAGGCATATGTTAATGAAGATATATGTCTTGAGTAGATCAATAGCACCATAATGCTTGATTACTTTGTAGATGAAAGAAGGAAATTAATTTTGTATTATTCATAGGAACCTCTTCCTTAAATATCAGCACATCATCTTTTCTCAATATGATAAGTGTATTTGTCAACATGAGAAATAATAGTTTGTAAAAGATCACTTCCTCTTTTAGCTCTAAGATTGATTCTCTCATGAAGACCACCTCCTATTAGAGTTTCCTTTGTCACAACATCAAAACTTCACTATGATGATCTATAGGATGAAGTTGACTTGAACTTTATAGTTGGTTAAATCTTTGTCTCCTCTTATGTTGTCTTTATCACAAAAATAATATTTGTTGAGATTTGGAGCAAGTGTTGGCTAGTCAATGGGACATACTCGTTGCCTCTTTTAGGACTTCAATATTTGATACTTGAGGATTTATATTATTTTTCTCTATGATACCTTCAATTCTTTCTTAAAATAGATTCAGTGAGATAAAAATAAATGAACTTTTACTATGTTGTGAGAACATGAAGATTGTTGGTGGGTCAAATTAAGGACTAAATAACCATACAACAATAAGTAAACACACAACACTTTGTACAAAATTATATCTTTCAAACACAATGCAAAAAAAAAAAGAAACAACCAAAGTGTGAATGATTTACTTAAAAAAATCAATTACAAAGAAGCTTCAATATCTTGCAACATGTTAAGCCTTAACAATTTGATTACAAAATGGATCAATTAGGATCTTTTACAATATAGAGGCTCAATTAAATTCCCTATATTCTATCATTTTTATTAGCGTTGTTGTAGATCAAAAATCAAGATCTCCCCACCGTCCCCATGGTACCAGAGGGCGTGTTGCGCTAGCATCACTGATCATGTGAAAAAAGTTTATCAGATGCACTGCAGTTTACATGGGGTAGCTACTCGATTTCAATTCTTGCAATCTAAAATAATAATAATAATAATCGAGATCTCTAAGAAGTGTTGATCTTCACAACCACTAAACAAATTCTTCACCTTTTCAAATAAATTGAACACTTAAAGGAAATAGAATGAACCCACAATGATGTTAATTTAATTCCATTAAACTTTTGAACATGTGCTCAAAAACGTCTGACGTACCACTTTTTGAAAAATAATTTGAACCTACAAATGAAAGTCTTTTCTTTTGAAAACTTGTACAATGAAAGCACCCATATTCATCTATAGAAATACATGCCCACTATATTTTTCCTTCTAGCAACACTATGCTAAATTTCAAACCAAAATATCTAAAAAAACCCATTTCTAGGCGTTGGATTTGCTCTACCCTTCTTTGGCAACTTTTCAACTTTCACTTTTTCTTGCAAAAATTTTCATTCCTACAACTAGTTTAACAAAACCACCTATCTAGGATCCCTCCAAGCATCACCAAATTGATTCAATAAAATAATAAATTCATTCAATGTACATCTATTCCATAAATTATTACAGGTAATTTGTGCACTTCCAATTGAGCTCTCAAAAAAAAAAAAAAAATTCACATACTTGGGACTACAATTTTTAACATTCAATCTACTCCCCAACATGGTGTTGAAAACCTCTCTCCATCTTCATCTACAAACTGCATTTAATTTGTAAATTTTGTCTTTGTAACTCCAAGAAAATAATTAATATCTCAACATGTTTTTTTTTTTTTAACTTGGTCATTGGGTTTCAATTTTATATTTTTTTCTTTTTTTAGCACATTAAATTTGCACCTCACAATTCACAAAATTACTATTTTTGGGCCAATAAATAAAATATTACTTACATTAATTTGGCCCCATTTTTGACCCAATGATAACATTAAAATACCTAGCCAACTTCATAAATAAATTTTCCATGCTTTGAGAGTGCCTGAACCAGGTGCCCGAAAATCGTTTATAGCTAGAAATCATAAAAAAAAAAAAAAAATTGGGGATGTAAGATTGCCTAGCACCCATGGATGATCTTGCATCAATCCTTCTCTAAACCTGTTGATGTTGTGTTTTGCACACTTTCTCAACACAGGTAATGCATAGGTGCATCACCTCTCTTGAAAGACAATTTCCAACAAGTTGCTGAAAATCACCCCAAGGTCTCTCGAGTGTCAGGTCATGACATGCTTGGAATATCTCAGTTGTTTCATGTGATTTGCTGGTAATCATAGGGCAGACTTATGAGGCTGGGTAGAATGGAATGAATCATGAGAATTAAAGTTCCTTGGGATGGGAGTTGATATACACTTTGCTGCAGGTTCAAACAACAATCTAGAACTCCAATGTTTTTCTTAAGTTTTAGCTTTACAATGTGCAATGAACCTTAGCACAAGTTATTTCTAAAAAGAAAAGGAAAAAGGGTAGGGGAGAGGAGAGTTTCCTGGATCTGCAACTAACTATGAACAGTGATCATGGAGGTTCTGCTATGGACAACTTCCTTCAAGCAAAATTTCACTTAACTAGAAGATTCACAGTCTCATGAAATTTGTGCTATCTTCTAAGGCCTGCAGATATTTCACCATTCGTTCACCATATGCATGCATGAACAAAGATAAAAGTGTGGAGCATCTTTGAATTTAAGTCTAGACTAACTTTACATAGCCATTTACCAGCAGCAAATAGCAAAAAGTATGGACTAGGAAGGCATCTACACAGCAAAATTTTTCATAATCACATAACAACATTACCAAATCTATCAAAGCAATCTGAAACTAACTAAAACAACAAAGCAAATCTAACTAAAACATTTAACTATGGGAGATGAATCATGAAACATGTAGAGGAACTCAGGAATGCACCAAAGTCAATGTATTTCCATTAAAATTTCTACAGCATGTCATTACAACAACTCAACTCTCTCTTGAAAATGAGAGGAGACCCCCTATTTATAGTGTCCAAAAATTAGAATGAACGTGGCCAAGATTAATTTGCATTGTGTGGCCAAGATTCATTACAGATTAGGGTTCTACCTACCCCCCAATATATTACATTTTAAAATACATTCTTGTCCTTATCCCTATTTTGTCTTCTAGTGACAACACTTAAGCGTTTTGTCTTTTTGCTGATTGCTCTTTCCTGTAGCTATTCCTTAAGGAATTCCTCATCGATAATAGGGTTTCCCTCCTGCTTCTTCAAAGCAACATACTCCATGAACTTCAAAATTAGCGGCTAGAGCTTATCAACTTCCAAAATTTTAGATCGCAACAATTGATAACTCCATTCTTTGGATCTATCGGTGAGCTTTTCCCAGTCTTCATCATATTTAGCAGTGTGGTCTCGGAACAACTCTGACTGGGTGAAGGCTCTAGCTGCAAAAATCATGAAATCAGTGGTGATCTCGCCTGACATTCCATCATCCATTTTCTTCTGGAAGTGGGGCTTTATCTTCTCTGGATCCATTTGTACGATAAGCATATCATATCCTGTCATTAGTTTCAAGTACCAGACACAATCGACTCTGATTTCTTTAGCCCACTCAATGTCTGGATCGACCTTATCAAGCACTTGCTCCAACCTTTCCTTCTGATTCTTGAAGTCTCGCTTCCACACATCCACCAACCAGTGATCATCCTTCTTGAATGCAAGCTTTTTTTCCCAAGTTGCGCTTGGCAATTTGAGAATAGCGTCAATCTTCAGTTAGGTGGACTCATATCTTTCCAGGAAGTCAGTGTAAAGTTTCCTCGTACCCTCAAGAGACTATTGTAGATCTAAGAACTTGTTTGTTGTCCTCACAACACTATTAATGCCCATGTTTCCCATGAACAAGACTTGCCTGAACCAACTCTCTGTGGTCTTATCCAAGTTCTTCCTCTTTTCGAGCTTGTCTATTTTTTCTTTTGAAAACAACTGCGACGGGGCCAAAGATGTGGTAGGCATTTCCTCTGTTGACAACCATTGCTGGATGTAGGCTGTCAGATCAACCACTTGTGCTTTAAGCTCTTCTTTCGAGATCTTGTCTTGTTGTATCAAATGCACCACTATGGAAATAGACTCCTGGAGGTGCTCCACTTTCTATTCTTTGGTAGTTGTTCCTAAATCAATAGTGGAGACATTATAGCTTACCCCCTCTTTGCCCATCACCGGTGTAGCTACTTGCACAGTTCAAGAGCCAGAAGCATCCATCGTCACCTTGGATATGATTTTGGGCTTCTTCTCTTTCTTGGTAGTGATTTGTGCTCGGGCTTAGATAGCCTCCAGTCTTGCTCTTGGATCACTCGGGGTGAGAGCCTTCTTCTCAAGCTGCTTTTCCATCCATTCAGGCATCTGGGTCTTTCTTTTGGGTGACTCACGTCCACCCTCTTCTTCATTTCTTCAAACTTCAACTTCCTTGTCTTTGGAGGTTTCCTTCTCCACTCTAGTGTCTTCTCCCTCTTCTTCATCAAAGTCTTGGAGGAATACTAGACGTTTAATTGGGGACTTAGTGGGAAGGCATTCCTTGGGGCTTTCTACCCTCTTAGCCTCCTCTTCTTCCTTTTCGTCATCATGTTCATCTTCATGCCCGTGCTACTTGGGCTACTCTATTTCAGAGCTCTTATTAGCTTGGATCTCCTTTTCAGGTTGATCTTCCTCTTTATCCTTTTCTTCCTCACGTGGAGGTGACATGTATCCATGTTCTTCCTACCCTCTTGAAGGAGGTACCTCTTCATGATGGGTAAGGTCTTCATCGCGCTGCCCACCTATTGGAAGTTCAAGGTTTTCTTCCATCTTGTCATTTTCTTGCCCTTCTTCCTTGGTGGGTGACCTTTCAATTTCTTCCCCAACATCCTTTAATTGTTGGGCCAAATCTTCCTCAAAGTTAGGATCAAAATTTTGCACAATTAATTTGCCGCTGGCATCTTCTCCTTCATCTCCACTTTCAGAAGATCGTGTTTCTTCTCCTTCATGAACTACTTTGTCAATTTGCAAGTGTTGGTATTCCGGGTGCTCATGATATTTGTATGCTTCCTCTTCCAATGCCTTTGTTGCTTCAATCTCTCGTCTTTCCCATTCTATTGATATTGCTATTGTGGCCTTCATCTCCAGGGGCTTGGTTGGAGGCTTTGAAATTGGAGCACTGGCGAGGACTTGCACCAGGGCAACTCGGATGGCTGGATTCAGTAATATTTCAGAAATTTTTGAGGGAGCATTTTGCATGTGCCGGGAAAAATCCTCTAGGAGCGAGAGTGTTGGTATTAGAATCGTTGTTATTGCCAGCGAGAGCGATGTGGTTGGAGACATGGAGGCCGAGGAGAGTGGAGAGGTGGTGGAAAAGGAAGAATCAACCACCAGGATTGGGCCAGTTGGTGAAGAAGAGGCCAGGTGGACCGAAATGTCCACCGCAGGCAGGGAGGTAGCCACCATAGCTTGAGACAACGACGAAGGAGCAGTAGTGAGAAAGGCAACCGGTGGAGACTTGGGCTGATCTGTTTCCATTTCTTCTCCTTCGTGGAGCGGGTCCTCCTGAATAATAGGC